>JAHWGI010000235.1:0-24408 GCA_029379305.1 Frankliniella fusca | reverse complement strand
GGCCAAACTGTCACACGCAAAATTGTGTGTGACACAGAATGTCACTCACTAAAGTGTGCGTGACAAACGTGTCACACACCTTTTTGTGTTTATCTACTATACAGTTTTCCTCATTAGTCACTTTTTTGTGAATGTCATTGATGTCACACACTCTTTGGAGTGGGACATTTTGTCATACACTTTTAAGTGTTGCAATGTCACACACTTAATTTTGTAGAGTAAGCTTAACATATCTGGAAAACAGGGACCAAACTTACAATATGCTTCAAAAATATAAGATAGTGAGCGTGTTTTTCCATTAAAAATATAAGATAAGCTTGCCATCTTTTGCCCCCGTCGAACGCGTCTTCAGCTTTGCGGGGCAAATTTTGACTCTACGTAGGGGCCGTCTTGGGTCACGACAACTACGAAAAGCAAAGGTAAACTAATATTTTTCACCCTGAGTTTGTCTTTCCTTTTGCAATGATTTAAAGTCCAAATTTACAACCTCTCTGTGTACTCTTATTGCCCTTTATAAATAGAAATCATTCTTCATTTCATTAACAATTGTTTCATGACTTTCTACAACTGCAAGTCAGGAAAATCGGGAAAATGTCGGAAAAATTGAATAAAGGGGCTTCTGTGCTAATTTTGTACGAGTATCTGAGATACTTATGAATATCTAGTATCTAGTATCTAGATACTTTTCTGGTCGAGTATCTATATCTTATCTTAGATTAAATTTCACCCAGTATCTAGTATCTGTATCTAGATAAAAATTTCGAGTATCTGACCCAACACTGCCCAAGAGCATAAAAATTTGGTACAGAAAAGTCGCTCTCCAACAAAAATATATTATAAATGGATTAAGGTATCTAACATGACCGGATGTTGAATCTGGACCTCAGGGCTGATGGTCAGCCACGTTGACCCCATGGGCCACGAAGCCAACGTGTGGGCTTCCCGAGGATCAGTACATTATACCACGAGGCGCTTAAGATTCTCTCGACCTCCCGGGGACCTCCCACACCGTCAAATCCTTACAAAGAAATGCTTCACAAATGCTTCGCAAATTGCGGGTATTTTGAATCTTTGCAAATTGCGAAGCCGTTACTTTGCAGTGAGCAAATTTATTTAAAAGCGACAAGACCTGACATCGACCATCTCGGATTCTGACGATATTTGGTGGGCAGGTTGCGTACCTAGGTGGGAATCTCCAAAGAAAATTTTAGATCGAAAAAAAATTATTGACTGGGCTGTAGGCAATTTACTATTTTTTACCCTTCATTAATTTTGGGTATTTTGGTAACGTCCAGGTTTTTAGTCCGAGGTGGTTAAAACTTGACTTCCCCATTTAAAATTGGCCCAGGAACAAGAAAATGGCCACGGATTCGACCAACCGGTCGTGCACGACGAATAAAGTCGATATTTCGGCCAAAAAACGTCTAAATCTGCTACAAAATACCCAAATCTTGGGTATTTGATTTTTTTTCGGAATGTTGACATTTCATCGACACCTTCTTGTAGAAAAAAAGCCAAGGAAGCCAATAAGAATTAGCTCATGTTTTTAGGACAAACCGTTCAGGAGCCACAGCGCTGCAAAGTTGGGCCTATCTTGTGTGATCTTAACAAAGCAGGTTTTGGGCGTCCTGGGGCATGCAGATCTGCTCCCTGCCTCCGCCACTTGTAGCGCGGGGCGAAAGAAGGCGGAAAACCGAGGGGGAAACAACTCTGAAGTTTTTGTACACCTCGTAATTCAGAAAAATTCAAAAACATTCAGAAAAAATCTGAAAAATTTAAGAAAATTCAGAAAAAAAATCAGAAAAATTCAGAGAAATTAAAAAAAACACTAAATTTCCCAAAAACTCAGAGAAATTCTGGAAAATAATTCAGAAAAATTCACAACATTTGTACACCAGCGCAATACCTGGTTATACCCGGTAATATCTGGTAATGACTGGTACTCAGCAATCTCCCATAATACAATAATACGTATATATCCGACAATACTCGCAATACCTTGTAATACAGTACCTCGTAATACAGGTAATACGCGTTATACGGAGTGGTCTGTACCAGGTGTACAAAATGTGGCAGTGTTGCGGGTTTGCCTATCCCGTTCGCCCGTAAGGCGCCATGGCCCCCGTAGCGGGTGAGTATGCGATCCCGCAACACTGTTACGCATTCAAAGAAACACTCGGTACACAAAAAACCTCCGTGGTGAAACCCCCTCGCTCGTGCAACAATATTCGAAAATGACAACTCTCTTTCCTAACTACTTTCCTTGTTTTTGTGGGCCCTCCCTTCCCCGTCAAAGACGGTGGGAACGCCCGGGAAGATTCTAAAGTAATTTTTGTTTCGCACCTACCGGGTGTGGTGGCTCCACGCTCGGCCACGGGATCAACTCACCTGTCCACCCACACCTAGGTTAACGGACACAGAGCGGCCGACTGATGCCCCCAGGGCAGTTACCTGAAACAATGAGACAAAAGTCGTCATTAGAGCCTCACGCTTGCCATTCTAAACGGAACACGGTGTGGGCGACAAATGAACGCAGGCTGCCGCCAGGTATAAAACAGACTGACAAAATTAGGGGATACAAAAAGAAGAAAAACGTCAGCAGCTGTTATAAAAACACAAAAAGAAACAGGCACAGCAGACAACACGCGGCACGAAAACAAAACGTGACACACACACACACACACACAACAGAGCCGGTGGTGGTAGTGGCTTCCCGACGAAACACAACGCGTCACACGACGCGGAGCTCCAGCCCGTAATTACATCGTGTCGGCGCGGCGTGCCGGTCACATTCGGTCACATTGGCTTTGACCGAGTACGCCCCATTTATCAGCGCGCCAACGACCCAGAGCCTTGCGGGTGCAGACGTGTGACCAGACCACGTGACTAACTTTCGGACGTAGCCCGGCCGCCCCGCGCTACACTGTGAATCACGAGGAGAGGCCTGCTAGAACGGGGCTAATGACGGAAAAGTTGCGAAACTCCGAAAAAAAAAGGTAGTCGGACATTTCCGGACATATTTTTCTTAACAGAGAGCAATAAACAATACGAAACGTTTCGCAGGGCTCTCTCCGGCTGTCCCTCTCCACGATCGTGCTCTCTCTCTCTCTCTCTCTCTCTCTCTCTCTCTCTCTCTCTCTCTCTCTCTCTCTCTCTCTCTCTCTCTCTCTCTCGTCCCCAGCCGCTTGCTGCTGGATGATTGAGTGGGTTAAACGAAGCAGCCCAGGGCCAGCCCAGTCATGTTTCGTCAGCGCAAGGTAGTCGTGTCGGCATCCGGCTGAGTAAGCAGTCAGTCGAGGCAATACAAACAAATGCTTCGCAATGCGAAGCATCCGATTCCTTCGCAACGATGCTTGGCAAGGTTTTAACAGTGCACCCGCGCCCGCCCTGTACTGCACTCACTGCATCCGACTCGCGCGACAACCAAGATAATATACTGGCCATATATATGGGTGATTCCAGAAAAAGTGGCAAGTTTGAAGAAAGCTTTTGAGAGCAAAAACAAAGTGGTAACGTGGATGTCTAGGGTCAGTAACGGGGATGATCACTGGTCCTAAGACGGTAACGGGGATGACCACTGGTACTAGGGCGGTAACGGGGATGACCACTGGTAGTAGGGCGGTAACGGGGATGACCACTGGTACTAGAGCGGTAACGGGGATGACCACCGGTACTAGAGCGGTAACGGGGATGACCACCGGTTCTAGAGCGGTAACGGGGATGACCACTGGTCTTACGGCGGTAACGAGGATGACCAATGGTGCTTGGCGGTAACGGGGATGACGGCCGGTGTCCGGGGGGTAACGGGGGTGATCAATGGTGCTTGGCGGTAACGGGGATGACGGCCGGTGTCCGGGGGGTCACGGGGGTGACCAATGGTGGTTGACGGTAACGGGGATGACGGAGGGTGTCGGCGGTAACCGGAATGACCGCCGCTGTCAGGGTGGTAACGAGGATGACCGCCGCTGTCAGGGCGGTAACGAGGATGACTTCTGGTGTTCGGAGGTAACGGGGAGGACTACTGGTGTTCGGCGGTAACGGGGATGACGGCCGGTGTCAGGGCGGTAACGGGGATGACGGCCGGTGTCAGGGCGGTAACGGGGATGACCACTGGTAGTAGGGCGGTAACGGGGATGACCACTGGTAGCAGGGCGGTAACGTTGATGACCACTGGTAGTAGGGTGGTAACGGGGATGACCACTGGTAGTAGGGCGGTAACGAGGATGACCACTGGTCCTAGGGCCATAACGGGGATGACGGCAGGTGTCAGGGCGGCATCGGGGATGACGACCAGTTTCAGGGCGGTAACGGGGATGACGGCCGGTGTCAGGGCGGAAACGGGGATGACAGCCGTTGTCCGGGCGGTAACGTGGATGACGGCTGGTGTCCGAGCGGTAACGGGGTTGACCACTTATCCTCGGCGCACGGTGGAGGGAGATACGGTGGCGGCACTAGGGGTCTGGCGGGTCTGGCCGTGGGCCACAAAACTGGACGAGCTGGGGAAGTCTAGGCTATCTAACTGACCGGCTCTCCGCACGGCAAAAGTAACCCCTGGGATTCCCGGGGGGAGATTTTTGGAATTTCCAGGCGCGCCAGTCATTTTCCATAGGTTTCGCATATATTTTTCCCAGGAGCAGCCTTGGTTTGCGCACCCTTTCCCAGGCTCACCCTGGGAATTTTGTGCCGAGCGTTTCTTTTCCAGGCCCCTCCTGGAAAATAATTTCCGTTTCCAGAGTTGTTCCTGGTAAAACGTGCAAAACGGCAAACACCGAAGCTCCGACGGTACTCGACGTCCTTGACGTCATCCAGGGTGGACCTCGATGGGTTTTATCATGACCACCAATCCGGCACGTGTTTTCCTAATGTCGGGGACCTGCTGAGATCGGCCTCGAAAACCGTTTTGTGCTGCGGCCTTCGGTTCGCGAGATACGAGGACGTACCACGACGTCCCGGGAGCTCCGCGTCAAGGATACGTTCACATTTGGGAGGCCAAAGTGATCCTGGCGCCTTTCTCGTTGGGTGTCCGGGACTTCTGACTTCAGAATTAGGTTCCACAGGCTGTGACGCTTCTGTAGACACCTCTCACTCTCTTTTGTCACCTTACAATGGGGTTTGGCGGCGTCCTGAACCGTCTGATCCTGTTGAGCAGAACACATTTACAGGAATTCACAGTTTTAGGACGTTGCCAAACCCCAATGTCAGGTGACAGAAGGGTGTGAGAGGTGTCTACAGTAGCGTCACAGCCTGTGGAACCTAATTCTGAAGTCAGAAGTCCCGGACACCCAACGAGAAAGGCGCCAGGATCACTTTGGCCTCCTAAATGTGAACGTATCCTTGGCGCGGAGCTCCCGGGACGTCGTGGTACGTCCGCGTATCTCGCGAACCGAAGGCCGCAGCGCCAAACAGTTTTCGAGGCCGACCTCAGCAGGTCCCCGACATTAGGAAAACACGTGCCGGATTGGTGGTCATGATGAAACCTATCGAGGTCTACCCTGGATGACGTCAAGGACGTCGAGTACCGTCGGAGCTTCAGTGTTTTCCGTTTTGCACGTTTTCCCAGGACCAAACTCTGGAAACGGGAATAATTTTCCAGGCGTGGCCTCGAAAAGAGACGCTTGGCATAAAATTCCCAGGGTGCGCTTGGGAAAGGGCCCGCAAACCCAGGCTGCTCCTGGGAAAACTATATGCGAAACCCAGGGTGCTCCTGAAAAATGACTGGGGCGCCTGGAAATTCCAAAAATCTCCCGGGAATCCCAGAGGACTGCCGCCACCGTATCTCACTCCACCGTGCGCCGAGGATAAGTAGTCATCCCCGTTACGGCTCGGACACCGGTCGTCATCCACGTTACCGCCCGGAAAACGGCTGTCATCCCCGTTTCCGCCCTGACACCGGCCGTCATCCCCGTTACCGCCCTGAAACTGGTCGTCATCCCCGATGCCGCCCTGACACCGGCCGTCATCCCCGTTACCGCCCTGACACCTGCCGTCATCTCCGTTACTGCCAAGCACCATTGGTCATCCTCGTTACCGCCCTAGGACCAGTGGTCATCCTCGTTACCGCCCTACTACCAGTGGTCATCCCCGTTACCACCCTACTACCAGTGGTCATCACCGTTACCGCCCTGACACCGGCCGTCATCCCCGTTACCGCCCTGACACTGGTCGTCATCCCCGTTACCGCCCTGACACCGGCCGTTATCCCCGTTACCACCCTGACACCGGCCGTCATCCCCGTTACCGCCATGACACCGACCGTCATCCCCGTTACCGCCATGACACCGGCCGTCATCCCCGTTACCGCCCTGACACCTGCCGTCATCCCCGTTACCGCCCTGACACCGGCCGTCATCCCCGTTACCGCCATGACACCGACCGTCATCCCCGTTACCGCTATGACACCGGCCGTCATCCCCGTTACCACCCTGACACCTGCCGTCATCCCCGTTACCGCCCGGTCATCAGATGTCATCCACGTTACCATGTCAACTTGCGTTTGCGAGCCATGCCCAATACTTTCATTCGGTGCACCCCCCCCCCTCTCCCCCCACGCTCCCTTTTCAAGATGGCTGCTCTGACAAATTTTCATACTTGTACGCTCATTTGTTTGTTAAAAAAAACATGTTCAAACTTGTTTCCGAGGATCGTTCCGACTCGATTTGTATTGTATGCGTTCTAAAACAATGTTTTTTACAAACTGCGCACTTGTAAACGTCCGAAATCATGTTGTAACTTGAACTTTGTTTTTAAAACTGGAAAGTTTCAAAAACCTAGTGACAGACCTTCAAATTACCATATCTTCGCTAATTTTCAATATTTCTTGGAGCCCTTTGGCTTAAAATGATCATGGATTAGTTCTACAACTAATTTCATAGCACATTTTCTTCTTTCAAACCCCCAACTCAATGTCTTGACACTTTTAACTTTTGAAATGGACCTAGTGACACGCGAAAATCGTTATTTTTGGCCCTTTGAGTCCACCCCGTTACCGCATGCTGTCATTCTTTCGGAAACTAAGTTGCGGCCCTGGTCCATCTTGATGCGATGCATGCATTTTGACCCCGAACGATCTTTTTGTAGCTGGCATTCAAGAATATAGAGCCAGTGACATGAATTTGCCACTTTTTCTGGATTCACCCATATAACTCGGTGCAGAAGAGAGGACACTTAGTCTGCTCAGTGCATAGAGGCCTACTTATGTCGGGTGTAGCGCGAGGCCGAGACAAGGCCGCGATCGCAGAACTATTTAATTTGTTCAAACTATATCGGAGTTTCCAGTTTTGCAGTTCAAGCCACTACATTCGTTAATTTTGTAGTTTAAACCATTGTTCTTCCGAGTCCCACGGTCTGAACTGCCGTACTTTAGTTTCACAGTTTCTAATGTCATGTGGTCCAACACATAGATTTGCAGAGCAGTTCAGAATTCACTGCTAAAATATACCACGGTAAACACCTGGTAAAAATAGTTTCTTGTATTTCAAGATCTGTCTTGGATGTCCATGTCCATTGGTATTCTCCATAAGATCCGAGAAAGATCTTGAAATACAAGAAACCATTTTTACAGTGTTGTACACGCCGTCAATTTGTTACCTGATCCCGGGCCGTGTAAATTTTGAAAACGGTCACGGTCAGAATCTTACGGTACACTCATTAGCCTGCATGTATGTTGGGGAAGTTCAATGGAGCACATTCTATCCACACTCAAGTACAGTCAGTAAAGAAACGTTACGGTCTGACCGCGTACACGAAAACTACGGTACGGTCCGGAGGCATACCGTGACTCCGTACAGTATTTTTAGCAGTTTTTGTGCAAACTATCATCGCTTATACGGCTTGGTAAATCTTTGGCATTCTGTACTAGAAGTGGAGCTCGAGTTAGAACAGAGCGCGCCACATGCGGCTTACAAATATCAGCACCGGGCATCCAAAACTATTTGGGCGAGGAGGGAGGGTCAGTAAAACACATGCATACACTCACTCACACACTCTCTCTCTCTCTCTCTCTCTCTCTCTCTCTCTCTCTCACACACACACTCACAAGTGAAATGTGCAGCCTTTGCTCTCCCTCCCTTTATTATCCCGAGTGGCATTGCCTGGTAATATTCGAGATGTACTGGCCTCGGTGCAGGGCTTATTGCCCCACGAAGTGCCGGCAGCCCGCCTACACGCTAGCGTGCAGGGTAGGCCACGGTGGTTGGCTCAAGTCGGCTTCGATACCGGGAAAAACGTAGTCGAGACACCTTAAACAGAGTTTGTTCTGCAGTTCTTTCTATCGGAAACGCAAACAGACAGATAGACAGACAGACGGACGGACACAAAACAACCCGAGAGCGTGGTGGTGCGCGACCTTCGAGACATTTATCGTCTCGACGGGGGATGGCTGACGAGGCCATAACAGGGTATATGGCGGGAGAGCTCTGTAACTGTGTCGGAATCGGGAGCGACAATCGCACCGCTGGGGCCGCGCGCGGCGCAGCGGGGCAGGGGCAGAGAGTCCAAGGGGCTGCCCCACCCTCGCGCCGCGCCGGGCTGTGACGGTGTCGAGGGTGCGATCACGGCGCTATCACTGCGCCACCCGACGTGCCGACCTTGCCTCCTATTAGCAGCCTGGGACGTGGTGGGAGAGGAGCTGGATGGTCTCGGAGCCGGAGACCGGCCAGCCCGGAGCTCTTCACCGATGACTCTCGGCGACGCGTCTACCTTTGTAGTCTCATGGACGGTCACCTCTTCAGACCCATGCGCGGGACCTGATTACGGTCGGGGGGGGGGGGGGGGTACTTGGAAAAGTTCTGTAAGTTTCAATAACGGCGCCGTCAAAGTACAGCAGAACTCATGTACTGCTGAGGGGACGCATCCCAATGCGGTAGTACCGGTTAGTAGCGCTCATTTCTTGGCGGCCATCTTGGTGCCCAAGGTACACAGGGCTTTCAAGGGAGAAACTCCCTTTTGATTTTTTCTTAAATAAAAAAAGACAACTTTAACATTTAAAATTTATAAAGAAAAAAAAAACTAATAGGTTTAAACTTAGTTGTGTGCATTTAAAAAAAATATCAGTCCTGATTGAAATAGAAAGCAGATGATCCTGTAGAGGGCGCTGAGACTGTTTTAAGTCATTTTGGATGCAGATCAAGTGAGGTTTTAGCCTGGGCTCGAGGCACGATCACGCCTCTTTCGCTTCTCCCGCTCCCGCTGCTCTTCGGCCATGGCTGCGCGTCTCTCCCGATCGCATTCAATTTTATTTCTACGCAGGTCGTAACTTAATTTTCGAGGTTTCGAGAGTTTCGGCTACCGCTTGCGCCTTGGATACCTCGGTTACGTGCGGCACGGCTCGGCTCAGATCTGCACTTCCCTCTCCAGTCCCATTTGTCAGGCGCGACGACTCGACGGAAAAAGAGGCGGCAGGCGGCCGACTATACCCAATACCCCCTCCCTATACTTTTCTACCATTGTTGTCTCACCGCCACTGCTACTCCCACCACCACTGCCTTGGCAGGGGCACGGGGCAGCAACAGGCGGTGGGTACGGGGCAACAGCGGCATTTCGGCCCCCCTACAGAACTAATGGTCTACCTTATGGCTCTCCACTCGTTGAGCACGATAGTACAAGCAGGATGACACATTTATTTAGATGTAGTTAAAATGCTGAAATGTCTCAAATGTATCATCTTCAAAAATTGAAGGTCTGGGTTGACTCCTTAATTTTTTAAGAAAAAAAAAATCAAAAAGTTTTTTTCACCATAAGAGCCCTGTGTAACTTGGGCGCCAAGATGGCCGCCGAAAATTGAGCGCTACCGCCAACTACCGCATTGGAATACGACCTACTGCAAGAAACAGCAAAGCGCACAGCTTCGAGTCCCGTATTTGAGGGCTGCGGCGCGCGCCAGGGGCAGGGGCTCGAAAAAGCAGCTTTCGCTTATGCGGTCTGTGCGCTGCACGCGGAGCGCCGTGGTGAGTATTTTGGGCATTGGCAGGCACGAGCAGCGCCGCACGACGGGCCTGGCGCCAGCCGGGGCACGTTATTCGGTCGGTGCATCCCTCTTATGGCTTGTAGCTGCACCACCCCCGCCCGCTCCCGGCTCAGCGCACATACGTCCGGTCAGCACACACAGCTGCGGCTGCCCGCCCCGCGCCGCCCCGCACACGCCGGATGCACTCGCGCGCCGCAAACAAGACGAACAAACAAACAGGGTGGCGGGGCTGAGCGGCGCAACTGTGGCACGGCGGGGCGGCCGCGCAGCTGCAGTCGGGCTGTGCGCAGACCACATCGGCCAGCCACACCCATAGTGTGGATAATTCAGAAAAAAAATAAAAACAAAAAAAAGTCCAAGAAATAAAATGTGCGGTAGGTATTCGCAATGGGGGAAAAAACTCAATTTTACGAAATTCCGGTAGACAACTGTGGTTTTTTCTTTTACTATGGTGAATTTATTGTGAGGATATAGTAAACCCGAAAGAAATCCTGGTTGTCTTTTCATATGAAGAAAATACTGTTTAGAATGAAAGATAAACAACGTTCTCGTGTTTTGTAAGCTAACGTTGATCGTAACGCGACGGTTTACATTTGTCTTTTCACACAATGATTTTTCGCACACTGACATTTCACCTGAACCACTTCACATCATTTCTCTCACACAATTTCAGTTTTGTCCAAAGGTTGCTTTGACACAATTTCAGTTCTGTCTAAATAGTAGTTTTCCACATTTTCCTTTAAGCCATTATTCGCTTAATAAATGAGAGGATAAAGTTTCGCTGGCATCGGGAATATCTATCTACACACCCACTTTTGGACATACATGCGAGCTTGTTTGAAAGGAAATTTTACGCTGGAAATGATGCGGACCTCAGAAGTTATATTTTAAGTGGAAGTCAAAAAGTTGCACCCCAAGTGTACGAATGAACATTCACACACCTTCGAGTGTGCGACACACAGATGTGACTTAACGCCTTTACAGGGGTGTTAAAGGTTAAATGCCTTTGGACGGTTTTTATGCCTTTGCAAAGGCATTAAATCTTTAACACCCCTGTAAAGGTGCTCAGTCTCACCTTTATTTTTCCAGTGTTATTTTTGATGATGCTGCCCTCTTCGAAAAATACCACTGTCTTAGGTGAAAGGCGGAAGTGATGGTCACCGATGCAGTGACGAGACTTAAAGAGGGGGAAGGGGGAGGGGGGAGACAGAGTTTCGGCGGACGACCCCTTACACTTGGGGCACGGGCTCGGGCCGGCCCGGACCGTCACGCCTCCCTTGTCGAGTGTCAGCCATCAGTAGACGAGTCGGCCATGTCAACGACAAGGGGGAAAAAAAGAGTAGCGGGAAGGCGGCGGTGGGGTGACAGCGCAAGGAGACGCAGAGGCAGGGGTGCGGCTCCCATTCCCCCACCCCCCCTCTTTACCCAGGGGAATGCGACGTTACAAAAGCAGGCGAAATGAGGAGAGCTAGCAAGGATGGCCCTGCCCTGCTCCCTCCCGCCCTGCCCTGCCCCTACCCTGCCCCTGCCCCTGCCCTGCCCTGCCCCTACCCTGCCCCTACCCCGCCCTGCCCCTGCCCCTGCCCCGCCCTGCCCTGCTCCGTCCCGCCCTGCCCCTGCCCTGCCGTGCACGGCGGCCGCGCACCGCCCAGCGTTATGAAGTTGGGGCCGGACAGGGAGGGGGAAGGGGTGAGGTGGGGTTCAGTGGGGTGAGCGGCCCGCTCATGTCCCCGCCGTCGTGTCCCGAGTCTCGCCGTTCAGGGCGGTTGTAGGCGAGATGGTCCAGGCCGATTTGGTGGCTGACCCGAGGCGGACCTTCCCCAATGGCCTGCCAGGCAAAATTACCCAGGGGTTAGGAGCACTTCTATTTCCCTCTCTACAGGGCGGGAAACCCCTTTAATCGTGGCCACCCTGAGGATGGCCTTGTCCTCGCGAGGGCGCACCCTGCTGCACTGCCCACTCCGCTCCGCCCCCCTCCTCCCCCCAAGACTGCTGCGTGCGGAACCACTATCACGAAATCACCCTCCCTCCACCTCCTGTTTTTCTTTTGGCCCCATCCTCCCTTAATCCTTGGCCCCTTTCAAAACTCCTTGCACCATCCCCTCGCCCTCACTATCCTTTCCCCAGCCTCTCCCCTCTCAAATCCCGGCATTGTTTATGCGAGAGAGGAAGGCAAACCATGTCATTTCCTCGAGGAGCCAACCCAACCCTCTCTTCTACGTGCCTCCAAGATGGACTCATGTGCTCAGCGTCCTAAAGGGGCGACTGCGGGGCGAGCGGGCAAGGAAAGGGTTAGAGGAGGCGGCTGGCACAAGGCAGAAGGCACGCCGCTGCGCTGTGGCCCCGGCACGGCCCGGCACGGCCGTCCCCTCAGCCCGGCTCAGACACACCAGTGCCGCAGGCAGGCAGGCCGCCCCGGCCCCAGGCATACCCACCCGCCACCCGCGCCACCCGGAACCTAGCCCAACAATGCCACACTGCTTTGCCCTCACTTCCTGTTGGTCCCCACCCGGCCACGCCCGGCCCGGCCGACCTCGCCCGCAGGTGAAGGCCTCCTTCCTCGTTAGCACCAGCGGGTGTAGAAATGTACGAGTGTGCGGGTGAATAACAAAGGTTCTCTTTCTTCAGGGGGGGGGGAGGGGGAGAGTAGAATAAACAACAACAAAAAAAGGTGTTATCGCCCCATCTCACCCATCTCCCTCTCCCCGCGCCTCCCCTCCCCTATCCCCGCGGCCGCTTTTCCTTGTTTGGTCCGACAGCGGCGGTGTACTTGGTCCGCGTTGGGGAAGACGAGAGAAAGAGAGAGAGAAAGGAACGGAGAGGCTTCGGGTTTCGCTCGCCCAACCCACCACCCTGAGCGGCCGACCTGTCCGGTGCCCAGCAGCAGCAGCGGCCCAGCCGCCCGGACCACACCCCTTTTCTTTCGAGCGTTCCGCAGAGGCCCGCTCCACGCTCCACTTCACCCCGCACCGCGACCACGCCGACGACGCCGCAGCCAGAATGCCAATTAATGCTTATAAAGAGTTAGTGGCGGGTCGGGGCCGGCGGGGCCCGGAGGCCTTCCAGCGGCGGAATGTATTCATTCCGGTGGTGCGCCCCGCTCCATTCTTTGGCATTCATTCGCCCAACTCCACCTCCAATGCGGTGCGCGAGGCGCCTGCCGTGCTCCTGGAGCACCGCCAGGCCGCGGGGGCCGGGCTGGGCCGGGCCGGGCCGGACCTGCCGGGCATTTCGGAGCGCGCTCGAATACGCAAACATCATTGCCCGTCCCGCCCCCGCCCGCCCCCGCCAGCCGCGTTCAGCTTTTTAATTTAACGCGACGGGACGAGGCGGAAGCGGAGCGGGGTAGGAGGAGCCCGGTAGAGAGAGGGGGGGGGGGGGGGGGCTAGGAGTCGCTGGTGAAGGAGAGCGGCGGCAGACCGTCCTCGTTCTTCCTCTCTTACGACGCATACCCCGCTCGCTCTACGACTTTCCATCACATTTCTATCGATTTGTCCCTGCTAGCCTGGGGTATGAGGAGATAGGACACAGGGCAGGCACTCGAGATGCAGCGAGAGAGAGAGAGAGTGAGAGCGAGAGGGAGAAGGGGAGAGAGAGAGAGAGGGGGGAGAGGGAGGGAGGGAAGAAATGCGGGATGAACCAGAACAGAGATGTTAGAAAAAGCAGAGCGAGAAAAGAAACGAAAGCGAGGAAGAAAGGGGATGGCCGGCCTCGCCGCACGACCCCAACCCACCCCTCCGCGGAGGAACTGGTGCTGGGGTACGAGAAGAGAGAGGGCTAGAGGAGAGATGTTATGTTGTGGAGTTTATTTGTCAGGCCTTGATGGCGCCGTGGTCATTTCTCAGCCAAGTGTCGGCTCGCCCGTCTTCTCCGCTATGCAATTCCCCGGCCCCCCTCTATGGAGGTCCCCGCTCCTGCTGCCTTTGTGTTGCACGCCTACGCTCGTATATTTTCTTTTTCAACCAGTCTTCAGGCGATTTCCGATTGTCGTGACAGTCACGTGATATCTGGCGGGACATCATTCCCTGCCCTTCCTCCAAACCTTCAGCGCGCTGGCTCCGGTCCAGGGGCACTGCCTGTGCATAGGCGGAGGGGGGAGGGGGGGGGGCGTGTCGTGGATGGGACACCGACCGAGCGAGATATCGGAGAGGACGCGAGGAGGACTGTGGCTGGAGCTGAGACTCATCTCGGCGTCGGTTCTCCACACTAAATTATTGTAAACATTTTTTTGGACGAGGACACCGATTTCTGTAAACCTGCTCAATTTATACGCATACTTCTATGCACAAATGAGCTATAGCTCATTTTGTTCATGATTGGGCACAAAACTATTCATAAATAGAGCACGTTTTCAGACATCGGTAGCTAAGTATAAAAAAACAAACTCGTTTCACACATCGGAAAAAAACTCGAAATGTACTCGCAAGAGCTCGCGGAGACCTCGCGAAAACTCGCGGCAAAGAAAAAAAAACTAGAAGCACTCGACGATTCTCGCGTATTCTCCCGGATAGTGGCAAAATACTCGCTCTAAGCCCTCCCCGCTTGGAGTGTGGGGTCCCCATTGCGCCGCGGCGTATAGCTCGCCCTCTTCCCACTCCTTGACAAGGCTGACCCGTGTCCGACATGCTTCCGCCCGTCAGGCGTTCGGCTCCGGCGGAGCAGCAGGGGCTAAGTGCTGCTTGCCGACCGAAGCCCGCGCAGCCTCCCGGGCAGAAGGACAGGGGCAGAGTGCTGCCCGCCGGCCGCCGGGAGGGCGAGGGCCGCGAACCAAAGCCGCTCCAGTGGCGCGAGGCGAGAGCGCGAGCTATCAGCCCCACACCACCCTGCCGTCTGATTCCGGGAAGTGGTCAGTATTGTCCTCTCTCTTGCCTCTTTTGTTTTCGCCCTAAGAGTACGACAGGGACAGATATACAAAACGAGGACGAAACCTGCTCTCGGAATATGACGGCTGCTCTGCGTCGCCCCGCACCGCCCCGCACCCCCCGCACCGCCCCGCACCGCCCCGCACCGCACCGCCCCGCCCCGCACCGCCCCGCACCGCCCCGCCCCGCACCCCCCGCACCGCCCCGCACCGCCCCGCACCGCCCCGCCCCGCACCGCCCCGCACCGCCCCGCCCCGCACCCCCCGCACCGCCCCGCCCCGCACCCCCCGCACCGCCCCGCACCGCCCCGCACCGCCCCGCCCCGCACCGCACCGCCCCGCCCCGCCCCGCCCCGCACCGCCCCGCACCACCCCGAGCAGTGCAGTCCGGTCGGTCCACAGCACAGCGCAGCCACGAACGGCAAGGCTGACGGGCCGCCCGAGGGGTAGGCAGTACCGCACTGCAGCTCTGCGCACCGGGCGGGCCTTTTCCCGAGTCCGCAGGCGCTTTGATGCTGCCCGACGGGACTGGAAGAGGAAGCGGACCGTCCGGCGGAATGCAGCGGCAAGCCCAAGCCGAGCTGATCGGAGGGTGGGCGGGGCGGGCGGGGTTGGGCGGTGCACTGTTAAAAAGTCCACAAACCTACTTCGTAACCTACAAAGAAAACTGAGCCATTGTCACCTGCGAAGCATTGCTGCTTCGTCGTTGCTAAGCAAATGCTTCGTTATTACGGGGTGGTGCTTTGTAACTAAGAAGCAATGCTTTGCAATCACAAAGACAGTTTGCTTTGTATTACAATGGCTGCGTTTTCTTCGTAATTCGAAGGAATGCTTCGTATACTTTACTACTCTGATAATGAAATATTGTACAATGTACACTGATTATAATCAGTGTACATGGATGCTTGCTAATTAATCAGTGTACATTGGAATGCTTGCTGATTAATCAGTGTACATTGGAATGCTTGCTGATTAATCAGTGTACATTGGAATATTGCTGATTAATCAGTGTACATTGGAATATTGCTGATGAATCAGCGTACATTGGAATCAGCAAGCATTCTAATGTACACTGATTAATCAGCAAGCACTCCAATGTCCACTGATTCATCAGCAAGCATTCCAATGTCCACTGATTAATCAGCAAGCATTATTACAATGTACACTGATTAATCAGCAAGCATCCATGTACACTGATAAATCAGTGTACATCGTACACTCTTTTATTATCAGAGTAGTGAGCAGAGTAAAGTGGTTGGGGTTGGGCGGGGGGTTGTGGCTCCCGTCTCTCTCTCTCACCGCCACAGCTTCGAACCACACCCCAACGCATCGCAATAACCTGTTTTCCTCTCTCTCTCTCTCTCTCTCTCTCTCTCTCTCTCTCTCTCTCTCTCTCTCTGCGTTGTCTTTAATACTCAGCACGTACTGCCGCGGTGAAACGCCTCCGCGGCGGTAGACACGCCCTGCCGATGGCAATACCAACAATAACATTTGATTTAAAGCGACACTGCCCTGATCTGCTCTGCCGTGAGGTGCACCAGTGTACGTGCGTATATACGTACTTGCGGCATTTCGTGACACCTGAAGTATTCTCTTTGCTTTCTACTCTGTTATGTCGTATAGTTACTCGTGCGATCTGTGCTCGTTCTCAGATAATATAAGTCGGATAAAGGCGAGAGACTTTCAGGAGGGCGCGCTGCGCCCGCGGCACGTCGACAGAGGTGGTAACAGTGCTGCATTCAGTAAAGGCTTCTTCTGTTTTCCCAATGACGGGGCAGCGGGTGGAGGAGTCAGGTCTAGAGTGCGGCCTGCAGGTTTGTTACTGTGCAAATACACCTCTCTTGTGCGCAACATCTCGATACGGATGCGGCGAGCCTGCGTTGCCGGTTGCAAAGCACAGGGGCCCGGGGGCCGCCAATCGTGTCTGGTCCACCGCGACCGCGGCAGACACAGCATCTCCCGAGCAGTCGGGAGTCATCCGGGGTTCGATACGGAATCGGGATTCCTGGGAGGGGTGCACAGTGCCGTCCCCGCCGAACGGGAATGATAATTAGGTCAGTTCTCCCCTCCGGTCCCCTTCCCCTTCAGGATCTAGGTGATCTGAACCCGTACCCACAGTGGCCGTACACATCCGCGACCCTCTCCGAGCCCCCGCTGACGCAATGCCATGATTTTATCGCCAAGACCTCTCCCTGCAGACTGGGTCTCCCCTTGTCCCTTTTTTGTGCGCCCCGTGGACCTTTCCATTGAATCCCCTCCGATCCCTGTTTTCTCACATCCCATCCCATTGAACCCACCCGAGACGGCCGGCTGGGCCGCGGAGTCCCTCCAACACATTAAAGAGTAAACCTGCCAACTTGAGAGATAGTTTTGACTTAACCCAAAGTTAGAACATCATTACGAGAACCCTTCACCGGGTGTTTTTAGAGAACAAGTACATAACAATTTTGCGGGTTTGCTTACCCGCTCCAGCCGTAACGTGCAAGTGGCCCTTTAACTTTGCGTGGGAAGACCCGAAATATTGTTACGTGTTTTCTAAAATTACCCAAGTACGCCATTCCACAACATCTACGTGGAAACACTTTCAAAGTAAATCTACCAAAACCACGTAAACACTATAAGAAGGGTCTGTGTCGGCATCACAACACAGGCATTGTAAGAGGATACGGGCCGGCGCCGCACACAAGTCCATCCTCTTCCTCATCCTTCCCAACAGTCCTCACACCCCCATAGTCCCTCTATCTCTGGGCCCTTTTTTCCCCCAACCCATACGGTCTCTCTTCTCCTCTACCGCTTCCCCTCCCCCGTGACAGACGCTTCTTCACCCCTTTACGAAAACACTATTTTTTTTCTTCTTGTGTCGGCTCCTGGCTCGTGCTGGAGCGGGCGGGGCGTGCTCGCGCACAGTCAACACTACACTTCCGCTTGCACAGAAACGCACACAATTTACACGCACCGGGTACGGGATGAAGGGCCGCGAGCGCATTATATCCGTTAGCACAATGGATAGCACTGCATTGCCAAGTGAAGGGCCAGCCGGGCGGCCCAACGAGGCGCTAACTAAGCCTTGCACTCGCCGTCCATTTCCCCACCCCACCCCTCCCCGCCCAAGTCTCTCACCCATCCTCCGCCAGGGAGGGCCTGGGGTCCCTTTCCAGATTCAGTTAGCCGCTGCCATACCATCCTACCGCCGTACGTTATCCGCTCTGCCCCTCCCACCTTCTTGCAGCGGCCCCACCGCCGGTAGGCTGCTGGGGCAGGGTATGAGGTGGAGTGGGTAGGGTGGGGAGGGGTGGGGCGAGGTTGGGTGGGGCGAGGTGGGGCGGACGGGAGGGCACAGGGGCGGCGGAGCTCCAGGGTGGAGTCGGGACAACTAGCGAGGAAGCGCCCGGCCCAGCTCGGCCCCGCCAGGTCCCTTGATTGGCCGGGCCGCCGGGAGCCACAACCACCTCACCTTTTTGTCCCCCCTCCTTTTCGGATTATTCGATTCCTGCTGGGCGCGCCTTAACGTCCCTCCCCTCACCACCCCGCCCGAAAAGGCTCGCGGCGCGTGACTCCCCCGGTCGCGACAGGCCGCACCCTGTGGTCCACCCAGCGGGGCCCTCCAGGGAACAGGGGCTCGGAGAAGCCCCTCAGGGGGCTCGGCGCCCCACTTGTTTTTCGATCAGACGAGTCACACTCACAGCAAAGGGTGATTTGAACAAGTGTGACATTACCCGCACCGCCCGCCCTCCCGGCCCTCCGCAACAGCGCCACCATCGGTGTCGGTGCCTGGGGGGGAGCAGGGTGAGGGTCGTAGCAGAGGCACATTCTAAAATACTAGGGACAGTTTTTGCTACTAATTGAGCACGAATCCATGCACGCGCAACATGTGTCCGATTTCGTGCCTGATAACGGAGTAAAACTGCAAAATAGCGCACTTTTACTTCTTTATTTAGGAAAGAAATCGTACTCATGATGCGCATGAACGGATTCTTGCACAAATAGGAACAAAATTGTCCATAGTATTTTAGTGTGTACAATGGAAAAACAAAGGTGTGACTTCGGCACCTTAAACTAAAAGACACGTGTTTCAAAGCTCACGCACTTCATGCAGTCCGTTTCAAAATCCACGCACTTCAGCAGCCCGTTTCAAAGCCCGCGCAGTTGATCTGCCCGTTTCCAAACCCACGCAGTCCCTATATCTTTAGCGCAGACCTGCGTAGGTTTTGAAACAGGCTGATCAACTGCGCGAGCTTTGAAACGGGCTGCTGAACTGCGTGAGCTTTGAAACGCGCGTCTGAACAGCGTGCACTGAGAGAAATGTTTCATTGCAGCCATAAAAAATTGTTTGATCGATTCCGTTTGGTCATGGGCATCAAAATCTTAGTCACAGTAACTAAACCTTTGGTTAGAGCAACCAAAATTTCGGTTACAGCAACTAAAATTTTGATGCCTATTCCTAACCGGGACCGACCGAACAAAATTTGATTATGGGTATCAAAATTTTGATGGCTGCAAAGAATCATTTCTCTCAGTGTGTGTTTTAGTTTAAGGTGCCGACTTAAACATCTTTAAAGGGGTGTGAAAGGTTTAATGCCTTTGAGAAGGCATTAAGGCCGCCCAGAGGCATTAATTTTAATACCTTTACGACATTTTAATGCTTTTCTAAAGGCATCAAACCTTTAACACCCCTGTACAGATGTTAAGTCACACCTTTTGTTTTTCCAGTGTATAGCAGTCACGAGACTCTGCTGCAAGCTGCCCGGGGCGACGGCACCTCGCCTCCTGTGAATGCCAACCATGCCGGTGGCCCTTTTGATGTCCGGGAGACAAAGGAGAAATGCGTGCGGGCCGGGGAGCCTGGTGAAACCCTCCTGCGGTACGCAACACGCATGAAAATTTAAAGGTTTTTGTGGCAACCATCGTCATAATGCTACCTCAGGGGCAATCATGAAATCAGTATTGAGACAGCAATTTGACGACTGTGCCGACTAGAATCTCAGTGACCACATTCAGACTATTGCTATCCCAACCATGATTTTACGTCTTTCCTTGAGGGAACCATACTCAGTGGTAGTAACACATTTTTAACCTCCTAGGTGCAGAGGCACGCGCACCGGCACGTGCACGAGCATGGGAAACGGCATGGGCCACACCAGACATGCTTTTGCGTCTTTTTCTGACCGCAACATTCTTTCCGCTGCTGTTTTTCGCGGGAAACAATAAAGGGGCCCCGAGTCAGAGCCGCTCTCTCGCTCTCTCTCTTTCTCTTTCCCCCACACCGCACGCACACACACAACACACACCACTACATTTAGCTTTCCTCCCTCACTGGAGGGGACAGCACCGCGTCGCCAAACGCCCTTTGCTCCCACAGAGCTCGTCCCGCTGAATCAAATCGATCGTAATTGCTTTGCCCCCTCCCGTCTCCCGCTCCATGTCTGCCCGCTGGCAGGGGCGGGCCCGGGCCCGGACCGCAGCCACATGCGCGTAACTAAATAGCCCTGTGAGACATTCTTCAATTAACGAAGCCCGACTGCCTGCCTGCCTCCCTACGTTCCTGACACTGCACACCGGGAGCTACCGCAATAAGCCACCGTGCTACCCTGACGCGCGCGGCTCTGCCACATTCCCCTTGTTCTTTCTCCTTTTCTCTCGAACTTCGGTACAATCAGACATTCTCGGGGGAACAGAGTACTCCTATTCCCAATTCAGTGCAATGAGCCAAATTAACAGAGTGCACTCTTTTTCATTCATTACATATGTGAGCGGACTCAATAAACTGCACGGCATTCATTGGCGGAGTGAATCTTTAACTGTGAAAAATATCTTCGTAGATTTACGATATACTTAGTATATGACGACTTACGAAAAATGCTGTAAATTTACGAGATACCTTTCTTTCTCGAATCTGGATTTCAAGTTGATAGGTAGTGCTTCACACTACAAACCCAACTGTCCACTTAGTACACTGCTCCTAATGTTTACTTCAAAGCACGCAGTAGGAAATGCATGCCTGCCAAGGCAAGCGCACTAGGAAGTGCATGCTTGCCCTGGTAAGCAGTAGCAGTTTATTCCACTCGAGCAGAGCGCGAGGAACAGAAGGAAGAAGAAAGCGGCTCTGCGCATGCGCGAACGGGAGTGGGGGTAGCGCATGGGGAGCGTCGCTGCTGGTGCGACGCTCCCCCCACTCCCGCACGCGCATGCGCAGAGCCGCCTTCTTCTTCCTTCTGTTCTTCGCGCTCCGCTCGAGTGGAATAAACTATTTTGCCATCACTGAAAATCTACGAGTCATAATTCTCGCCCCCATACGAGTGAGAATTTGGGGGCAATTTTTATTACTCTCTGGAGAGTAAGAATTTTTTTCCTCGCTCTTTATGAGACAGAATTTTGAGACCTCGCCGTAATAAAGTGAGAATTCGTGCTCAGATTAAGCGAGGTTAAAAAATCCTTACTCAAGTAGAGCGAGGCTAAAAAACATCTCGCTCGAAAAGAGTGAGGTTAAAAATTCTCACTCCAATTTAGAAAGGAAAAGTGTCCTCTCCCACTTTCGGTGAGAAATTGGATTCCAGGGTTTGCAGTGACAGCACTTCCAAGTGCACACTATGGCAGGCACGCACTTCCTAGGGCATACCGTGGCAGGCATGCATTTCCTAATGCGTGCTTTGAGGTACACAATAATAGGAACAGTGTACTAAGATAACAGTAGGTTTTGCAGTGTATAATATTACGATTTATAATTGTAATTTTACAACTTTGCTTCGTGAATCAATTCCCTTAAACTTCTTACGTCTATTTTTCACAATTGTCTTTTAGTTGACAAACATTGTGTACCTGCCAAACACGCCCAGCCGGGCCTGCCCCACATACTGCGTGCAACTTGATGGGCATGGCCCGACTCCGCGCCCCGCCTCAGACAAAGACGCCAGGCCTGTTGCATCCCCTCCTCACGACTGAGGAGGCCATCATACCCCCCCCCTTCCTCTTAAGTAGGCCGCAGTAAGGTCCGTCGTGCACGCAGCAGGCGCAGGCCAGGGAGACCAGCTCAGTCCCGGAGCACCGCGCACGAAGGCCTCGGATGAAACCACCTCCCCTTCCCCCCCACCGCTCACCCACTATACTTACGCTCTACCCCACCAGCTCCCTCTCCTCGAAAAACCAACAAATTCGCCCTCATAAAACGTCACGGCAAGCGAGCCTCACGCCAGTCCCATATATCATGGGCAGCTGGCCAAGCAGCGAGTGTGTTTTGTTCGATCTCTCCGGCCCACCCCCGTTCCTCCCCGGTCCACCCCCGGCCCCCCACACCGGTCCCCGGCGTCCGTACGCCTCTCTCGCCTCCTCGCGCATGGCTGGTGGGGCTGGACCCCGTCATGCACGTAGACTTGGCCACCGGACCGAGCACGACTGCCAGTGGCAGTCCCTTTCCTTGCTTTTTGTTCTTTTGCACTCTTGAAAATTCTGCTCGCTATTGTTTTGTACGCGTCGCGCTCAAACCGTTACGATACGTTGCTTGCAGAATAGACCATGCAATTCATCCGATGCGACTTGATGCAACTTGACTGCCTTTAATTATTTTTCAGGTCTTGACAGATAATATAGTTTGATTTCTGGGAGAGCCCGTAAACATCTGCCATTGTTTTTCCTTTTCTTTTGAACAAGTATCCTGCAGCATCGGATAAAATATCACTGTGCAAAGTTTTTGGACCAACTTTCCGGGTTCGTGCAAAGACTTTACCTGTAAAATTACCATATAGTCTGTTAAATTATTGAAAAATGTGAAAGTTGCCCGCAAATGTATGGAAAAATATTTCTACACTTTACCCGGAAAAATATTTTTAGACTTTTGCTAGTAAAATCAGTAAAAAGAGGGAGCACCAAAACCAAAAAATTTAAAGACAGGCATTTGCTTTCAGCATGGTTCACCGTGAAACAACTTTTTCTTTTGAAAGAAAGTATCGTGCTGAAACGGAATTGAACCCCGAACCTCCAGGTCTGGAAGCAGTTGTCTTAACCGCATTGCATTGCGAGGCACCTCGTGCAGGTGGCTGGCTGGCTCGTCCTCGATCCTTTCATCTTGGTGAATCTGTGGCCTTTCCCTGATACTTCCAGCGTTTTTCTAGAAGTTTTTATCCACTGGAAATTTAATAGTAACATTTCTCGCCCCTCATGAGCGAAGAATTTTTTTTATCACTCCGTTAAATCTGGAGGTTAAAGTGACGTTCGCCGAAACGACTCAAATCGAGTCTTTACTAGTATTTTGAAATCGCTCCAGTAGAGTGATGTTTGATGACTTGACTCAAAAAGCATCGTCGAAGTGACTATAATAGAGCGATGTTAGTCTATCTCGCTCTCCCAGGATCAGCTCTCCCGAGAGCGACAAAGCCGACTCCTCCATTTTCAGTTTGTCTTACTTTGAATCTTGTTTGCTACGTTATGTGATGACAGACACGCATTCAACATTGAACAAAATATGTTAACGAACTCATTTGCCTGGAAAATTACAGACATTTTCTGTAGTAACGTACATTACAGGAAATCTGTAATGTTACTGAACTCTGTAAAAAAATAATAAAAAGAGTGTAGTTTTCAGCATGTGGTAACTTGCCATAGTTTTTCCTGTGAAATGACAAAATTTCTGTAATTTTGCCATAACTTGTACTTTTACAGCAGATTACCTGTGATGTTGACATACTCCGTAAAATTACAATACAATTTCTGTTCCAGATTACAGATTGTCTTGTAAATTTATAGTGTTTTTTTTTATTTATTTTTTTTAAGTTTTTTTAGTTGGTATCATCGGCAGTTTCTCACTAACGAAAGCCGGCAGCTGCGAACGTAACAGAAATATATATGCGAAACCCACCGTCAATCCTTGATCGACTTCGAAAACTCTATAGAGCGTATACGCCACAGATACGCAGATGCGTCGGAGAGCTTCTAAACTTACCCCTCGGAGAATCGAATAATGTTAGCGAGCTGGGCACGCCCGGACCGGAGATAAGACTTTGTTGGTCGGACGCGTCGAACGTAGGCTAACACTTGCCCCCACCGGAAGACGTTCAAATAGATCAGCCGGGAGCAGCCAGTCTTCCGCCTTCAAAGAGCGGAATGTTCTTAATACATGAATAAAAATATATTAAAAAGGACGATTTCACGAAATCCTGGCATAGAACGGGGTTTTTTTAAATCATGGTAAAATTATTGTGTAGTAAAACTGAAAGAAAAACTGGTAATTTTATATGAAGAATATACTTTTCAGAAATGATGTCTAAAGTAGTATAATAAAGACAAGTTCGAATTGAAGAAGCGAGGAGGTTTAAGTTTTTATACTTCGGCGGTATCGTGGGTGTTAAAGAATATAATTAGAGAGGGATGAGTCTATCGCCCTGGTTAAGAAAACGGACGGCGGGCAGGCTGTAGAGCCCAGCCCTGACAACAATGCATTCCCCTCCCGCGGCGATGGAAGACGGGAGAGACTAAACCGCGGCCCTTCACACTGCTGGTAAGCCCGAGACCGGCGGGCACAATCGCCGCTGTGCCGCGACGGGGTGCGGAGTGGAGGCGTTGTTTACACAACATGCATACTTTTTAAAGAGGA
>JAHWGI010000234.1:0-216325 GCA_029379305.1 Frankliniella fusca | reverse complement strand
TGCCGGATGGGCGGACCACTCGGGTCCACGCGCATTCGCTCCTGTTAACGTGTAGAGAAAACTCGCCTGTAGCGTCCCTGACCCGATTAACCCATGCGGTTCTCTGCGGACCGTCCCTCTGAGTCTCCCGTCAACCATACCTGTTGCGGAGAATGGGCTTCAAGAACAAGACTATACCTGAAGAAGAAGAAACTCTGGGAAGCGATCGAAGGATGGCCTATCGAGTACGAGAAAGACGCGACCGTGCCTGAAAACCATTCTAAATCGCTCGTCGGGTCCCCAAACGCTGATTCGGGTCGGGTGGGCCAGGTAAAAGCGTTTTCGGCGTTCGGGTCTCATTTCGGTCTTTACCCGTCCATCCGGCACCTCTAGTGCGGAACTGCTAAACACCACCAGGAAGTGTGCGACTGCCTATGGTTATCAGATGCAAGTGTTCAACTCAACAGCTGTGCAGCAGTAACGGTTCAACGCAACGTCTGTGCTTGAAAGTTCTCAACGCGGTAATTGTTCACTTGAAGTATTCAACAAGGAAAGTCTTGTAGGGCACTGATAGTGGAGAAAAACAGGAAGTCGCACAACTTCCAGTGTAGAACACACTGTGAAAAGAAAACTACAATTTAACTACAATTTGTTACCGTTATTTCGAAGTACAATAAAATATTGTACTAAAATTGTACCCAGTATAGGGTAAATTAGTGATGTACAGTAATGAAAATCGTTAACTGTTAATTCAAAACCTTTGTTTAGTTGTATGAAGTACGGTTTTTCTCACAAAGCAGTTGCGCGCACTTGGTAGTGTATAGCTGCATGTGATGAGGTGGTGGTTTAAAACAGCAGCCCACGTGACATAATATCAAGTCTGCCCCTAGTGCTCAAGTACTCTACTCGCGGAGTGACACTTCCTGTGTGAGGGGCACTGGTCCCCGGTCCCCTCGCATCCCCCTTCTGATAGCGGTGTGGGCGAAGTGCAGGGTGCAGGGTCCACAGGGGCCTCGGCATCCGACTCGGCAGTATTTGGCAGCCCTCTAGGGAGTTGCCAAACCGTTATAGCGCTACACACACACACACACACACACACACACACACACAACACACACACACACACACAGACAGGCCGTACGTTTCAAATTCGCCGATATTTTGCACCGTGTACCGCGTTCGTGTTGTTCTTTTTCCTGCCCAATAAATGTGCGTCGTGTTCCCGTCGGCAGGGATGAGCGATGGGAGAGCCGGGCATCCTTCGCGCGCCGAGGAGGGCGGGGCCCGCGGGGGCCCCCTCGGGGGCCGCTGCCGAGCACAGAATGAAGCCCCACTCCCTCGCCCCACCCCGCGCACGAGTGGCGACGAGGCAAACACGTTGGTCGAACTTGGCGCTCTACGGCCGGCGTCTCCTCAAGGACGCCGCGACGCTCTGCCGGACGGGCGGCGTCGCGACGCGGGTCTCGGGATTTCTCATACACTCACCGGCGGCAGAGGCGGAGCGGCAGACTCGCTCCAGCGCGCTCCAGCGCGCTCCAGCGGCAGCAGCAGGCTTACCTGCGCAAAGACAAACGCAAAGTGGTACAGACAGAGTGCCCCGTGATGCCTACCGTAAATTAGAGGCTAACTTTCTTCCCGTGCCAGGCCGGCCGCGCCGCACCGGAGAGAGAAGCGACGCCATTTTTTTTCTCTCCTGGGGCTTCCATCCGGAACGGTTCGCCTCCCCCGGAATGCAGAGTGGCTCGTCTTGCCGTCGCTGTTTTTACCAGAGGCGGCCCTTCAAATTATTTCTTACTGGCCAATTTCAGCAGTGCGCCTCCGTACGGCTATGCAAATAGAAGTACACGGTACGGTGTCGCCAATGCCATCCTAGCTGCTGAGTAGCAGCCTGTCGAGGTTGTAACGGGAAACACGCTGCAGTGGTGCGTTTCTGCTCAGTCTAACGGCCATACAGCTCCTTGGGGTGCGGACGGGTTTGCAAGCCCGCAAACTGAGACGTGTTTTGAGTTTTACCTTCTACCTTCACACTTGACGATACATAGGCACTAAAACAGCCGAAAATAGTGCCTTTAGAGGCCAGTAGTGCCTTTCGAAAGGCACTGTTTCACTTACGCCCCGAAAAAGGCATTAGATAGCACCTTTGTTTTTCCAATGCTCCCACCCCCGCCCCGGTGGGCAAGGATGAGGATGAATAGCGCCTTGGCCCCTGCCTGTAGTCTTCGTCAAATAATTATGATGAATTAGTCGCTGTTTAAAACATTATGTAAATTTTGTACAATTTAAGATTCATAATTTCTTTATACTTTTAAAAAATGCTGTTTCCTTTATTGCATATTGCATAAACTTTAATCATCTGCTTCCAGTTCCGATCTGGATTGAGATTTTTTTAGTTTGGAATGTTGGGAAGAGAGAAGAAACTTTTGCGTTCCAATTAAATTGTCACTTCTGACTATATATATATTTTTTTTAAATGACCCATTCATTGCTCGCTCCCTGTCCTCACGCCGCGGCGCAGCACCAAAGCCGCGCGTCCCTGGACACGAGTGTGGTCGGCGCGTGATAACGCGCAATGAGGCAATGAGGGTGAGCCCCGCTGGCCCCACCCGCACCCCGCTCCACCCGGGCCGAACATTCTAATCCAAACCAGGCCAGACCAGCAGAAGCCAGCTCGCTGCCCCGCCCCGCCCCGCCCCGCCCCGCCCCGCCCCGTTCCACCGTTCACGCCCCTCATGCCCAGCCACGCCCTCTACTCTGTATCTGACTTGGAAATCGGAATAAGCTCCGCCGCTGCGAGTCGCAGGCATCGCATGGCATCCACTTTACACTCCGGGGAGGAAAAAAAGGAAGAAGGACCTTTGACGTGACGCAAACATTTGAAAGAAAAAAATTCAAAAAAAATAAAAAAAAAGTTTCTGCAATACAGATTTCAACTAGACTTCAGAATCTAATGTACCAGATTACATTCTAAAGGTATGCTGAATACTATCGAATTCCCTTCAGCAGTTTTTTTTCTGTCGTAAGGGGCCATATGAAACAAAACACGCACGTTTTCAAGCGATTTTAGAAGGCAACTCCGTTGCCTAAAAATAATGCATAGGAAACAGAATGACGTGGCACACGCCAAGGAGAGCAAGTTGATCGGTTCCAGAGACTTGAAGAAGGAAGGGGGTAGCGCGGAGGGCAACACCTGCCCGTCGCACGATCGCCTTGGGGCCTTTGGACCGCCGGCTCCGCAAGGCTCCAATGCGAGAGGATGAAATCTCGCATCTCATGGGGGAAGGAAGATTTAATTTGGGTCGCGGTGCTTCCGGGGTGGCAAGGGAGCCCCTGGAGGAGGCCCCGGGGGTGCAGTAGAGGCAGCTAAACAGCGCCCCCACCCGTCCGAGACTGCGGGGTCGCGAGGGGGGAGGGGGGGGGGCACTGACCGCTGGGCCAGAGCGGCACAGCGGCCCGCGCCAGCGAGCTCGGCCATCCCCTCAAATACCATCACAGGCCAGTGTATGTGTGCAGCACATAGAGAGACAGAGAGAGACGGACAGAAAGGCAGACGGAGAAACAGTGACATTGGGCTCCGGGAGGGGGTGGAAGGAGGAAGGGTGAATGTTGGGGCCATGGGCGGGCACGCGGGCTGGTGTGGTGCCAACGACCCCCTAGGAGCACCCCGAGGGGGTGGTAAAAGCAGCGGGTGGTGCGCGGCGGGGCGCAGCGGGGCGCAGCGGGGCGCGGCCTCAGAAAGGGACCAATGCGTTGAGGCTGGGAGGATGTCCGATGGGACGCGCCATGCCGCAAAAGTCTGCCACGTCCAACACGGCCTCATCGTGAGGGCCCAGGCCCGGTCCGGGTCGGACCGAGGCCAAGCGCACCATGGAGTCCTGGAGCGAGCAGAGGGAAAGTCACGGACTGCCTTCTCCTCGCAGCTCTCTGGCCATGTCGGCCGGGATGCACTGCAAGTGCGCCGCAAAGGATCGGGTGGGCGGAGGGCAGAAGGGTGTGCGATAGGGCAGATAGGGCGGCGACGAGCAGGGAGGGGGGAGGGGGGGAGGGGGGGCGCTAGGTGACTCCACCTCGCTCCGCGGGTGGCTCCCGGAGCGAAAGCCCATTCAGGTGAGGGTTTAACAGTTTGATGGCGAGGGCTGCTGAATGGGGCGACAATAAGAAGCACGCGGGCTGGTGGGTGGGTGGGGGGAAGTAAAGGAGGGGTCGGCAATTTAGGAAACGCCGCGCATCTCCTTTCGGCGAGTTGGGGAAAAAAATATATATCCTCCGGTTTCTCCCGCTGTTAGGTCGTTTAAAGCAGCTAATCGACATGGAAGGCACTGGGCGACTCTTTCTTTTCGGCTCACTTTTCTCCCTCCATTTCAGTCCTTTCTCTCCTCTACGGCTTTATTTCCTGAATACGGCCAGCGTCCATTTGCAAACGGCCGATTGGTATTTTTTCCTCCCTACCGCAGAAAGCGGCAAAGCCTAGTCGATAACACCCGCACCGTTCGTTTCCTCTCTTCATCTCTTGTTCCATTTCACATAAAACGCCTTCCAGCCGAAGTGATTTCATGTTTACCGCGCGCCGCTGCGCCCGCCCGCCCTGCCCCGTCCTGCCCCGCCCTGCCCCGCCCTGCCCCGCCCTGCCCCGCCCTGCCCCGCCCTGCCCCGCCCTGCCCCGCCCTGCCCCGCCCTGCCCCGCCCTGCCCTGCCCCGCCCTGCCCCGCCCTGCCCCGCCCTGCCCCGCCCTGCCCCGCCCTGCCCCGCCCTGCCCCGCCCTGCCCCGCCCTGCCCCGCCCTGCCCCGCCCTGCCCCGCCCTGCCCCGCCCTGCCCCGCCCCGCCCCGCCCTGCCCTGCCCCGCCCTGCCCCGCCCTGCCCCGCCCTGCCCCGCCCTGCCCCGCCCTGCCCCGCCCTGCCCCGCCCTGCCCCGCCCTGCCCCGCCCTGCCCCGCCCTGCCCCGCCCTGCCCCGCCCTGCCCCGCCCTGCCCCGCCCTGCCCCGCCCTGCCCCGCCCTGCCCCGCCCTGCCCCGCCCTGCCCCGCCCTGCCCCGCCCTGCCCCGCCCTGCCCCGCCCTGCCCCGCCCTGCCCCGCCCTGCCCCGCCCTGCCCCGCCCTGCCCTGCCCTGCCCCGCTCCGTTCGCCTCGTCACGTCCGCGTTTTGGTCATTAAAAGGGGTCCACTTTGCTGGGCCGGCCAGCTGGAATGATGACAGATCGACGGGATATGTGAGGGTGCGCGGGGGTGGAGTGGGGGCGAAGGGCCTGGGCGTGGGGTGAGGGTGAGCGGCGCGGGGCGGCGCGGGGCGGCGTAGGCGACGGAAATGAAATCAGCGATAAAGCGTGAAGAGGCGCGGCTACCAGCATTGCTACCACCACAGCGCTCCCGGCCCGGAGGAAAGTGTTTGTTGTGCACCACGGATGCCAAATGGGGCCATTTCCCAAACGCATCCCCAAATAACATTTCGCGTCGGGTCAGATTTCGCGTGTGAAAGTCAGCCATTAGCGCGCAAATGAGAAAAGGGGCAGGGTGGTGAGCTGGACAAATCAGCAGCAAGCTCGCACATGAACTCTGTAAATAAATTAATTAATACAAAAAAAAAGTTGTGAGGGTTACGGAAAAAATTGCCATGACAAAAATGTCGCAATGTTACGGCTTTTAGTTGTAATGTAACGAGTATGTTCGACAACATTTGTCGACTTAATTTTCTTCAACCGTTAAGAATTTGCTCTCGTGGCAGATTTACGACTGCTGCCATAAACTCACAGCTCCGTGTCGTAAATCAGAATTTATGGAAAAAAGTCGTATTTTTTCACAGTGAAAAAGGACATTCGGCCAGAATGAAGAGAGTGTAACAGCATGTGCCAAGTCTTTTTTTCTTTTTTCTCCTTTTTTCCCCGTTTTTTGCACATGATACCTTTGATACTTACTCTAAATATAAATATAACCTTACATGTTAAGGTGTCAGCAACCTTTTTACATCCAAAAAGCGAACATACCCTCCAGTGTATATATCGTGCCTGTATGGGGACTAGCTGGCTGGCTGAGCCCCCCTCACCCTGCCCAACAATACTGCGCCGAGGACTGAGGACTTGCCTGCTCGATATTTGAAATATTTGTTTAACATTATATGAATCAGAATAAGTTGTATACTTAGAATTTCTTTGAATATCTACTCAATGGCTGTGTCTTATATTGAATTTACAGTTAACTCCTTGCGAAGCATTTGGATGCTTCGTAAATGAAAAGCATTTTCTTCGCGGCGATTACGAGGCATTTGCCTCGCAGCTTTCGAAAGAGGGCAGAGGGTTCGTAAGCTTAAGAACTATTTTGTTCTTCGCAATGCGAAAGCTTCCAATTCCTTGGCAGCGACGCTTCACAAGATAACGATGTATTGCATAAACATACATCATCTGCTTCCAATTTCTTCTAGTTTTCTTTCGCAACGTCTATGGTAAGCGCGCCGCGCATGAGACGCGAATGTTATGTTATTGGGAGACCCTGTTGCAGCGCCCCCTAAGGAAACCCGGAGAGATAAGGATGTTTGCTCTGCGCATTCCGGTCCGGCCCTGGGCCCTGGGGCCCGGAGGCGCAGACACGCTCCATTCAGCAGGCTGCTACGGCTTTGGGGTGCACTGCACTATGAGTGACCCCCGCGCAAAGGCAACAACCGTAGAACGGGGTAATATGGAACACCGCGGGAAATATGGGAATCGGGACCCAGGAAGACGCAATACAGTGCTGCGACCTAGCGATCAGCTTCCGAACTACGAGAAAAATTTGTTTTCGTCAGGAGGGCTATGACAAAGAGATTTAACGGTAAAAGTTGTGTGTAAGGCAAAGGTAAGTCCTCTCAAAAAATTGAGAAAAGTATTTACAATTTTCTTACCTTTCTTCAAATCTCGAAAAAACCTCCTTGCGTACCATACTTCTGTTGAACTGACATGCCTTAGGTATTTTGTTTTATTTTTCTGTTGCTTACATGTGTCAGCTAGCAGCGTCTAGAGTTTGGTTAGGTTACGCCCACTCTCTGATTTTATGTCATTTTCTAACTAAATTTCCATCACTTTCAAGGGAAATACGGACTGCAATGCGAAACTATCAAAGATGCTCCGGAGCGGGCGCTCGTCTTCAGTGGAGGGAGGATAACATGCGGAGAGCTAATTTGAATGTTCGGAAAGAACAAATTCCTATCAACAAAGCAGCAGAACAGTTCAGGGTCCCAAAAACAACCCTGTACAGAAGATTGCAGCTGGCAGACCCTAACAAAATGCCATCTGTTGCGCGGCCAAGATCACTGCAAGCGTTAGAAGAGGCGGTTCTGGTGGACAGCCTTATCATCTGCGGTGAATGGGGTTTCCCTTTAACTTGTCTGGATATTCAAAATTGTGTGCAACAGTAGTTAAATAGAATCAATAAAAAGGACTCCAGATTCAAGGAAAACAGGCAATCAAGAGACTGGGTCCCACAGAACAGATTGTCTTTCTTTCTGAAAGTCTGGTGTTGTAGTAGACTTTTATCTGCAACAGCAAAAGAGTGTTGTCTTTTGTAACAGATTCTTTTTTTGTGATAACTAAACCCTCTGCGGGTGAACGGTCCTCCAGTTCACAGTACAGTAACATTTTCATTTTGTTTGATGACACATCGGTGAGCAGCCGACCATTCTCAGCTTGGTACGGCACAGCGCCGCACGAGCAGCACCCCCTTCCCTCCCGGCTGTCACTGCGGCCGACAACCACTTCCATTAGGCACTGGCGGCTCCAGGGGGGGGGTTCGGGGGTCACGACCCCCCCCCCTCGGGCCAAGCCGAAGTACGATGTCGACGTACTTTGCTCCTTGGCTCAAACTTCGGTCTTGCTTACAATCGGAAACGGATCAGGGTATACTAACTGATAATAAAAGATTAAATGCACCTACTACTAAACGCCTAAAAATTCAAGCATACTCTAGTGACCTAAGGTAGCTAGGAGCTTCTTTTCTTTCTAGAGTACAACGCTACAGCTACATTCGCGAAAGACACAGACACTGTATGCCGCTCAGAATCTGACCTAACGACTGGCCTATGCGCGCGCTGCCACAACTCTGGAAAACCTTGAAACCTTGAAAACCTGAAAGACTGTAAGAATTTGTAAATGATCTAGAAAATCGTTGAAAACTCAGGAAAAAATTGAAAAAACTCGAAGAAATTATAGATTTGACTGAGCCCATGATATTGCTTGATATAAACGGAAACACTGCGATTGAGGTCACAAAAGTGTGAGGCTTGTCGAAAAAACTAGTCAGATTTTTGGACTTTATAAAAAAAAATTTCCGCTCGCTTCGCTCGCGTTTATTCATCGAATCGGTATGCGGTTCTTAAAATTCAGGAAAATTCGAAAAGAAAGGGGGCTAAATATCGGGACTTATCGAAAATGTGAATAAAAACTCAGGGATTGATTAAACTACTCATTTTACTGAACACATGATATTGCCTGATGTTCACAAAACCACTTCGATTAGCGGGTCACAAAAGTCAGAAGCTTATCAAAAAATGGTCCATTTTTGTTACTTTGTAAACAAAAAATTTCCGCTCGCTTCGCTCGCGTTTCATTAAGCGAACTAATATGAAGGGCTTTAAAGTCAGAGAAATTCCCAAAAGAGGTGGGATGGAAATCAGGGGAAATTAAAAAATTGTAGCAACCCTGCACAAACACACACACACACGCGCGCCGAATTCCCGACCCCGACCGGACCCCCCCTCGAGTCAGGTCTGGAGCCGCCACTGCCATTAGGTGGGCCGGGCCAGGGAGAACGGCCATCGGCTTCCAATGGTAAAGTACAGCCGATAGGCTAGGTATGTCAGAAGAGAGGGCCATTAGGAATGCTAAAGGCAACAGATCCTGTTGTAAGCTGAAGCCACCGAAAACCGTTTAACAGCTCGCAATGAGAAACTGATTGGACAGCTCGGCACACCCAAAGAGATAAATTTCCTTGCATCAGGAACATTTTGTCGTTGCCATAGCTTCGCAGAGACATTGGTTGCTGGCCGTACGACACGCATCCTGGGTGCAACACAGGCACGGTTGTCATGCGGTTTAGCAACATCACGTATGAGGGCCAGCGTCCGAAAATGTAGCTACCGTCTTGTTTTAGTCGTTGAAACAGTGAATTGATTTTTAAAGTGCAGGTATTCTCGAGCAATGAGTGACAGGAGAACTCTCCAATTATTTCCTGATAAAAGGGCAAGTATTATTGCCGTAAGGTTTGAATCAAAATCACTTCTTCGGTGGTATCAATTTCTTTTTCTATTGTAATTATAGAATTCGGAATAGTGTTGGGAAGGTCGGAAACAAAAGTAGAAAAAACATTTTTTTTTCCTGGGATCAATTTTTACATATTGCTTTATGTTATTTTTTCTTCTTTTTTTCCTGTTTTTGTCGAATTAATTAAAAGCAAGCATCGTAAAAGTTCCCAGTACGTTTTTCAAATACAAGTGAGGTCTGAAAAAAGAAATGTCTAGTACTTAGGTCTATTAAAAATGAAAAAAAAAAAATAAAAACTACAAAAATACTTTCACCACTTAAATGCATCTCTTCACTGTAAATACCAGAGCGAGGATTCTCGCCCTCAGGAGAGCGAGAAATTTTCTCACAATCTTTGAGAGCGAGGTTTGGTTTTCTCGCTCAATTAGAGAAATAGTCTAAAAAGCGTCGCCCTATTTGAGCGAGGATTGGGAAACCTCCCCCTTTTTGAGTGAGGATTTTTTATCCTTTATCTCACTCAATTTGAGTGATGTTGCAAATTCTTTCTCTAAAAGATCGAGGATCCTAAACTCTCACTTAAATGGGGCACGAGAAAAAATCTCACTCCTTTTAGATGAGATATCTCACTCTTGCATTTGCAGTGTTGTGTGTGACTCTGTCCTCATTCTAGTGTGAGCAGGGAGTGGACGCACTCAAGTCACTGCGCTTGGGGAGAGAGATTTCAAAGCGCTGATTTGAGCCGCACCGACGACGGATGGATAACTTTAAATATGTCTTAACTTGCACGTCTATCGCATCGATGGTTGAACAGAATCACTTTTCGTCTATTGTAATAATTCTTTTATTTTTAACGGAAAATACGTTTTTATTCCGGGCAGTTACGTTTAAAAAAAAATCAAAGACATTTTGAATGTGCCTGACGTGACCTATTGAGTGTAACACAAAAGTAGAGAAAAGATTGACGGGAGGGGTGGGGGGAAGGCTCTGCGCCGCCCATCGAGAGTCAGAGGGAAGTATTCTGCCGCAACTTATTCCTAAGGCATAAAGATAGCTAAAGTCTGCGAGAAAAATGGTGTGTGTGAGAGAGAGGGGAGGAGAGTGAGAGTGAAGAGTGAGGTAGAACGAGAGAGTGAGAGAGAGAGAGAGAGAGAGAGAGAGAGAGAGAGAGAGAGAGAGAGAGAGCGAGAGGGAGAGTAGGAGAAGAGAGAGTGAGAGAGAGAGAAGAAAAGGGGATGAGGGCAAAGTAAGAACCGAGGTGACCGCGAGAAGTTAGGCCGGCCGCACGGTCTGCTGCACCTGCCAGCCCGCCTGCCCGGTCGGACCACCCGGCAGGGCCTTCGAGCATAAACTGCAATCGAACGTCCACAAACTTGGCGTAACGAAAATCGACGGCTCGCCACCACCCACCCTCCATACACCTCCCCTCCACGACAGTAGCCCCCTGTCGTTGAGTTGGTACACCTAGATCCCTCCACTCTACAAAGTACCGAAACTTTTTCACGCGGCACCTGCGTGCTTTGCACTCACAAAACAGACCTCAAAATCGACAGAAAATGAGGAGAAATAAAATGAGAAAAGTGTTAAAAAAAAAAGGAAAAGACCCTCGACAAGTAATAACATATTCAAATTCTCAAGGCCAGACTGCGACTCGGCCGTGACAAGAAAGAGTGATACTACGTCGGCAACCGTGCCTGCCCCACCCCGCAGCCCTGATTCGTGTGTTCCGCCAAACTTGGATGGTGTGTAACAAACGCCGGGCGGGTCGGCATCCATGCAGCGCTATACACGGCTGGAAAGAGAGATGGCATACACCCCTCGCCGTCCACCCCACACCTCCGACACGAAACGGGGAAAACGAAAGGGACAGAACATATTTGCGAACTCGAACCGGGCCGCTCCCAGCGCACCCCACAGGCAAAACGATTTTTATTCCTCTCAACAGCACCGTTGTCATATCGGCACTGGTGGGCGGTGTCATGGCGTCGTGGTACCGGGCTTTCGTTGGTGGCGCAAAACCAAGCGTCACACGATCAACACTCAAAGGACAAGAAAACTTTTAAAAAAGGACATTACTGGTTTCTCCCATGTTTATGGCCAGCGCGAAGACTGTTGCGCCCCACCCAACTTTCCTCTGTCCGTTTCATAATTCCGTCTACAACATAAAAATCTTGACAGTGGTTTAGATCCTCCGATATATGATTCTGTACGCCGGCCTTGGGCCAAGACAACGCCCCCTTCTCCTACCCTCCTCCCTCTCCCTCCCTCCACCTCATTCTCTCTCTTTCTTTCTGGAGAAGGGGAGGGAGGAAGTGGACGAGAACGAGGAGAGGGAATGCGAGGAAAGCGGAGAAGGCCCCCAGGCCTAACGGGACAGGCGGCTAACGGCCGACCCACCATCACAACGGAATTTTCGAGGGGCGGAGCGATCGCTGCTGCTGCTGCCTCTACATCTACGATGCGGTGCTAGTGAGCGAAACGAAAGCGACAGCATAGGAGGGCCGGAAAATAATAATAATTATTATTATTATAATAAAAATAAAAATAATAATAATAATAATAATAATAATAATAATAAGAAGAAGAAGAAGAAGAAGAAGAAGAAGAAGAAGAAGAAGAAATGCGACTTCAGGAAATCCTGGAAGGCACGAAGCTCATTAATATGCTGGCTTCACGTTTTAGGTTTTCGGTGGATGGTCTACACACTAAATGGAAAGTGACAATTTTGTCCCAAGAAATGTCGCGCTTTTGTGCACACCAGTCCCTTTTGACAAATTTGTGTTATAATTTGGGACGATTTGTAATATTTCGGATGCAAATAGTCTCAATTTAGTGCGCTCGAGTACCTGTATCAATGCCAACTCGACGCTGCTTCACCGTGACGAGTCGAGTATTACCATCAAAACAAAGATTTTGAAGCAAAACTTCCCAAAATTGGTCGCTAACTTCTTATTAAGGACATTGCAGCAGAGAACTAAGCAGATTTAATTGTACCTCTGCCAGCCCAAATCAAAATCCTATAGAGAATTTCGATTTGCATAAGGGGCCGTGCTACTAGGCGGCGGTCGTGCCTAGCCACAGACGATGATTTCTCTCCAGCTGCAATTCGGGAATTTGGGCTGTATTGGTCGTTCTGCAATCGCGCTTTCAACGTTCGAAAGCCTGCATCTTGCAATTGAAAACGTGTGAATTGTGAAAATGGCCCAATGTCCCAATGTCAATGGTTTAGGCGCAAGCGCCGAGGAGAGCGCAGTGCGACGCTCTGCCCCCATGGCCCCCCTGCACAGCGGCTGCGCGGAGCATTCTCCATCCGAGGAGGTAAACTGCAAGTTTCTTACGAATAACTACTCTTTGTAACGACGCACAAAGAATTTTAGACCATTGTAATACAAACAAAAACCTTATAATACGAAGAGCTCCGTTTGTATTATGAAACTATGAAACGTAGTACAAACAAAGGTTGTTCGTAATATGAAGAAAAAGGGTTTGTTATATGGTGGTTCCAGGTCCTTTGTACCTTGCGAACCCAATTCTTCGTAATATGGCGAGTGCTCTTCGTAAGGAAGTAAGAGTGTAGGAAGCAGCCGAGGGGGTCAGCTTTCGCGCCCGGCCGCGGCGCGCAGTTTACAGTCCTTCTTCTTCGTCCAAGGCCCAACTACCCAGCCCAGCCTCGGCCTGGCTGACGAGAACTGACAATCGTCTCGCACCCTCGCACCTCTCCGCATCCCATTCTCTTACCACTCTACCATCTCACTCACTCCCACTCTCACGCTCGATCCTTCCGTGTTACGTCATGCCTCTTTCCTCTATAGAGACTCGACCCTACAGGGCCGCGGGTCAGGCAGGGTCCGAACCCACAACCACGCTACCTCTCTGCCGGCGGGACAAAGCAGACAGTAACTAAAGCCCCGCCCTGCCCCACCCCGCCGCACCACTAGTCTCATTTACTTTTCCGAATTGGGTGTAGTGGACCTGCCACTCGGCAGCGCGCCTGGCCGGGCAGAGTCAGCAAGGCTGGACGCAGACCACAGCCACGGCCTGAGTACATCACGCCATGGACCAGGCATTCACACAAACAAACACACAGACACACAAACACACACACCTACACACACACACACCGCATAGAAATAAGTACCAAAAAATGTGACTGGGCAAAGTGTCCAAAAAGTGAACAAAGACTCTACAAAAAGTACGCAAAAATGTATAATAAAAGTTGCACCAAAGTGTTGCCGTCCCAATCTGCTATAGTTTATGTATACTTTAAGTATACTTTTACTAATGTACCACCTAAAAGTGTCATTTTGGTATACCTATTTCCATGCGGGACACACACACACACTAAATGGAAAGGGACAATTTCTTCCCAAGAAATGTTGCGTTCTTGTGCACACCAATCCCTTTTGACAAATTTGAGTAATAATTTGGGATAATTTGTAATATTTCGGATGCAAATTATCTCAATTCGTCCCAAGAAAATGATGTGTACAAAAACGCAACATTTTTCTGGGATAAAATTGTCCTTTTTCATTTAGGGTGCACAAACACATTTTAAAGGGCAAATCTGTTGAGATATGTGGTTGCCTCTTTGTTTTCACTGTAAAAAGTACCTGCACCCTACGAGAGGACAATTTTGTCTCCAGAAGTTTTGAGTTTTTGTGCACACCACCAGCTTGGGACAAATTTGTCAAATTTTCTTAGACAACTTATCCCAGTTTAGACACGAATTGAACCCTGAAATGTGAACAACTTGTCCCAAGCAGGTGATGTGCAAAACCATTTTTTGGGACAAAATTCTCCTTTCCCATTTAGTGTGTAAGTTTCTTACGAAGAACTACTCATCGTAACGTACAAAGGATTTTAGACCATTGTAATACAAACAAATTCTTTGTAATACGAAGAGCTCCGTTTGTATTAGAAGAGGGCATGTTCGTAGTACAAACAACGGCTGTGCGTAATATTAAGAAAAAGGGGTTTGTAATTTGGTGGTTGCAGATCCTTTGTACCTTACGAACCCAATTCTTCGTTAGAGTGCTCTTCGTAAGTAACTAACAGTGTAGCATTAGTATGTTATAAATTGGAGCTCACGATAAATGTTGTTAATTGACGACAGCCCATTCTTGCTCATCATAGAATTTCAAGTCAATTGGTTGCGCTCGTAATTTATTAACGAGCTTCAATCGTAATCTTTACAACAATTGGTGGAAAATTTTCCCTGAAAACTACGACTATTTTCCGCAGTGTTTATTTTTCTAGCCTTTGCGTTCTATGACGGTGAATTTCGTTCACTCAGAAGAGGACAGCACTGTAAATTTCTAACGAATAAATACTCCTTGTAACATACAATAAAGGATTTTGGACCATCGCAATACAAATTCTTTGTAATACGAAGAGTTTGTATTATGAAGAGGGCGTGTTCACCCGCACTGCTCCCGTGCCTGTTAGACCCGGCACATCACCACACTGTAAATACCAGAGCGAGGATTCTCGCCCCCAGGAGAACGAGAAATTTTCTCTCACTCTATGAGAGCGAGGTTTGGTTTTCTCGCTCCATTAGAGCAATAGTCTCAAAAATCTCGCCCTATTTGAGCGAGTATTGGGAAACCTCGCTCCTTTTGAGTGAGGATCATTTTCCTTTATCTCACTTCATTTGAGTAATGTTATTGTAAATTCCCTCTCAATAAGAGCGAGGTTCCTAAATTCTCACTTAAACGGGGCAAGAGAAAAAATCTCGCTCCTTTTTGATGAGACATCTCACTCTTGCATTTGCTGTGAATGGCGTGTTTTCTAGCTGCTTCATAAACCTAGGTGTCCCTGCCCGTCTCGTCCGGCCTGGCCCGGCCGCGATATGCACGAAGGCCAGAGATCTCTGTACAGCGCCTTATACAGCGTAGGAGACCGGAGCTCGGCCTGAGAGCCAGGGGCTGATCACATAAGAAGTTACCCCTTGGCCCTCCCACCACCAGCCCCACCGCCGACCGTGTGTGTGTGTGTGTGTGCGTGTGTGTGTGTGAGAGAGTGAGTGTGTGTGTGTGTGCTGCGCCCTTTGCTCAAGTTATGCTGCAGTGGGTCAACAGGCTGTGTTGGTCGAGGACCCTCTCCCATGCCCCTTATGGGCCCTCTCCACACAAGGCGCGGCGTGGCGGGGCGTGGCGGGGCGTGGCGGGGCGTGACGGGGCGTGGCGGTGGGCGGAGCGTGGGTGAGGATCGACTGCAGCCTCACCGATAAGCAGCAAAAACGGGTCGCCGCCGTCGCCCTACACGCGCTGCCTCCCTTCCGCGGTGACCAGCTCCGGTCCTCTCCCCTTTCGACTCGTGCGCGCGTATAAAGAATGATTCTGTCGCACGGTGTAGTTGAAAGGCCTCCCCCGCCCCCTCCCCCTTCTCTTTCTCGGGAATACGAATTAACTGAAGGCATGCACGTCCAGCGGTAACCAGACAAGCAAAAGCCACACTGCTGTGTGTGCCCATAGCCTATAGCGCCGCGGTAGTGGGTTTGTCGCGGGGCGGGACTGGCTGGCTGTCAGTCACGTGACGGCTGACGAATTAACTAAGCCCGCTGCCAGTGCTGCCAGGCAAGCGGACAAAACATTCTAGCCTGGAGGGACATGTGTGGGAAGTTTGGCTATACGAAGTACATGCGGAGAAAACCCGTCTTCTGCACACCCGTGCATTAGCTGGAATATCTGCCTACTTGCACGGGACAAACAAAGGTGCAGCAATGTCCTGCTTTTCTAGGGGTGCTAAACCTATTTCAGGGGTGCGAAAGTGTGCAGTTTTAGTTTGTTTGTTTTTTCAAACTATTTTCTTTATGAGGAAACCAATGACGTTTTAGGTATGTTATCGCATTCCTCGAAAAATTCCGCGTCAAACGAGCCTACATGTAGTAGAGTTCTGATCAGCGGTCAGCAAATTAAAAGCAAGTAAAAAAGTGCAAAAAGTAATTAAGTTTAGCCGCGTTTGAACAGAACCCCACCACATGTAGGCTCGTTTGATGCGGAACTTTGCGTTGATTACGAAAATAAGTTTTAAAATTCAATTTTATTCCAAAGAAAGGAAATATATTTTGAAAACACTGTTAAAAATAATGTGAAAATTCACATCACATTTGATGTGACTACTTCACAAACTGATGTGAATTTTCACATCGTTAAATCCTGTTGAAGATTAGTTCTTATTCAGATTTTTCCTTGATTATATTCACGACCGGAGCGAGAAATACCTTTGATTGAAATCCTCAGTTAGAATTTTACTGTCTGGGGAGCCCAATGACAACCCTCCCTTAAAACAACTAGTGGGAAAGCCCTGACGCTCCCCTAGGTTTGTCACACCCACCGCCGGCCCGGTGACGCCCGCGCTCTTCCGGGAATGGCTCGGCAGAGCTTGGCCTGTACGGCCGTGGGATGGGTAGAGGACCGATACGTCCACGGTAAATACGTCCACAGCAGTTTGGACGTAAATGAAGCGCGTTTCGAAAGTACGTCCAATGGTTTGGACGTAAATTAACGCAGGCGATTGTTACGTCCACATTGTGGAGGAACATACGAATCGTGTAAGCTCGGTGAAAATAGCTGCACAAAATCTGGTGCCTTTTTCCTCCTCTGTGATTTACATCCACACGAAAAACTCGCCACAATATCCTTTACTGTTAAACACCAAAGAATAAACGCAAGCAGCCAGCCCCCATATGCCCATGCTTGTAGCCTTATGCCTGTCTTTCTCCTACACTGACGGATAAATTATAGGTGTTTAACAGTTCAACACTTTTTCTCCAACTCATGCAAGTGTGCAACAGAGATTTTGAGCACTTAAAGTGTTGAAGAGATGAACTCTCGGTTGATCAGTGTAGAATTGAAGATCATATCGTGGCCTTGGCCGCGACTGTGATTTCGCCGTCTCCATGCAGGGCGCGACATTTTACTGGGCCAAATCGGCAACGCACCCCACGCCCATGTCCAAGGAGGAAAATGCATGTTTTGAAAATCTTAGATTGGCAAGACTCCTAAGACTCCTACTGCTGCAAGAAGAGTAGGACGAAAATGCATACACATGCAGTAGGCACTGAAATCCGTTTTGTGATACTTTTACTCAATTTTTGCGATAACTGGTGTTTTGCGATTCCCACGCTAATGCGCATGATAACCCCCAAAAAATGTGATAGAAGTATCATATTATTGTGATAAAATCATCTCAAAAACTGTAATAAAATAATTTCTGTGATGAATTTATCACAATAATGTTATACTTTTATCACATTTTTGGGGGTTATCATGCTCTGTAGCGTGGGAATCGCAAAACACAAGTTATCGCATGGGTTTGTGTTAAAAGTATCGCAAAACCAGCCTCAGTGGGCAGTGTGAACACGCTTGCGCTTGTCCTACTCTTACAACACCGGGAATGTCCTGCGCCTAGGGCGTTTTCCTACTGTTGTAAGAGTAGGACAAAGCTTGAATTTTTCAAATTTTCCTCCAACTCTAGCAACAGAAGAAATGTCTTACTGTTAGAGTGAGGCCAGAATGTTATCTCTATGGATGTGAATGAGGGGAGGTAAACGGCAACGGATTTTGTGGAGCTATTTGTGGAGCTATTCTCACCGACCTTTACACGGATCGTAAGTACATCCACACTGTGGACGTAAATAAACCATATGTTAATTTACGTCCAAACCATTGGATGTAAATTTGTGGACGTGTTTTAACAACGCGCAAATTCTGTGGACGGATTTACCGTGGACGTGTCGGGCCCGACCCGTGGGATGACCCGCGTAAGCTACAGCAATCCCTCCACCGCGTTCCAGTAGTCTGGTGGTTAGCGCGACTGGTTGCCAGTGCAAAGGTCCGAGGTTCAACTCCCTCTCTGGTAAGGTATTTCAATGGTAAGATAATGTCTCGTAAAATGAACCTAAAGGGTTGAAAAAGAGGCCAAGTGAGCGGACAAGGGAGGAAACGAGCGTAAGCAATAACAAGAAAGCTGGAAAATTCATTTTCTAATGCGCAATTTGCAATATTAAATTTCACATAGTTACTGATGTGAAATTTCAAAACGTGGATGTGAATTTTCACATCACTAGGATGTGAAAAGTCATATTCGTAGTGATGTAAAATTTCACATCGTGGACAGGAAAATTGCGTCATATCCATCGATGTGAATAATACCAATTCTTTTAACAGTGAATATAAAACAAAAATTTCAATGCCTTTGGTGCGTTAGAGCCTTTTAAAGCGGTAAGATATCCTTTATCCTACACTTTTGTTATTTGCCAGTGTATCTGTGGCAAAACTGACCGCATCGATTCCGCTTGATGTTTGGAGGGCACCGTCACCGAGCTATGCCTCTGACACACACGGGGACGAGTTTTGTGTCGTCAGTCGGAAAGAGAGTAGGCATTGGGAGGGGGGGGAGAGGGTGGGTGGGTGGTGATGCCCGTACACGTTGAGCTTTATTTGATCAACGGAGTACGTTTGACAAAAGTGGTGGGAGGGCGGGATGGGGAATGGTGGGAGGGTAGGTGAAGCCCCGTTACCGCACTGCCTCCGAGAGGGGCAAGGAAAAGATCGTATGTATCGTTGTGAAAGATCAGAGCGCGGGGAAAGCCTCTTTGAAGCTAATGACACATGCGACATGAATGCAAATGTATCATCAATAGTCTATACGCCCGGAATAATGAGCCGAAAGGAACTCCGCATCTCGTGAGTGACACAGGCCTTTTTTCCCCCTCTCGCTCAAAGCGAAGGGAGGCGGCATCTACGGCGACTCTCTCAGCCCAGCTGCGATGGCAGACTCTGCTACTGCCGGATGGCGTGTTCTCGGAACCTTTTTGGAACCTGAGCCGGGAGCTGGGTGCTTCGTGAGAATTTACGAGACGGGTGGAAACTAGGTCACAGACCGTGATTCATTAGCGTCCCAAAAAAAAATAAAAAAATGTTCTTTAACTTAAAGAGACCCCCCCCAAAAAAGGTGTCCTGGCAGTGGTCCCACCACAGCAGAACCGAGGCTTACGGCAATATAACTTGCATATGCCACCGTGCCGCTGCGCCATATTGCGGGGCGGGCGAGGATAGCGGGCGAGGCTGAGCTCGGCTCGCCACGCCCCAGGCGAGCCACGCAGCCACCCCCGCCGTAGCAGCGTCACCGCGCCAGCGGCCCGGCGCCCGCCGCGGCTGGCGGCCGACTGACTGCGCCGCTGGACCGGACACGCCCAAGGACCGGGCCGGCCCGGGCCGGCAGCACCAGGCGCCACCTCGTGGCGGCGGCGCCAAGCTCCGGGGCGCACGCGTGGGGTAGCGATGGGAACGGCGCGGGGGTGGAGTGGAGTGGGACCCCCCCTGCCGCCGCGCCGTGGGGGACGGCACCACGGGAGGGCAGCGGGCTGATTCCGAACAGCGTTTAGTAGTGTCCTCTCGCTCGCTCTTCATGGCAGTGCCCCATGAGTGCGACGAGGACAGAAAGATGGAACCACTGTGCGGAATCACCCTGCAGGGGCGCGACCGCACGCGCGCGGCCAGCGACAATCACTAGCTCACTGCTCTCTACCGACTTACAAACAAACAAACAAAGTTCAATTATTTCAAACACGTCCAGGACCGAGAAAGGACAGTTGTTGAAACAATATCGCACACTATGGAATGCCAGTTTGGTATTTGCGTCAGAAAATGACGATCGACGGTGAGAACTACGCAGCACGCGGTGGTATATCCGTGAGGGCTCTATAGAGTCGTGTCATGCGGCAGTCCGTTGAAAGCGGATACACTGTCATCAAAGTACCACAATAATCTCACGACAGTGCGGAACTGTTATTTCTCAACACACCAGAAAACTGTTTAGATTTATTGTAAATTGTAGAGTACGACCAGCTAATTATACAGGATGTCACTGTTATTTTCAAATATTATTACGGTCTGTACGGCATGCTTATAGACCGTATTTGTCACTGTGTAGTACTGCAAACAATATGTTAACTCCGGTTGTGTGTTTTCATTGATAAATTTGGGAAAAGGTTTTTTTTCCTCTTGTCCACCATCTTTAGGCACGAAGTATTTTTATAGTTTCATCGCCAGATGCGATTTTTTTTTCGTTAGCACGTCCCATTATGTAAGTGGAAATTCTTTATACGATTTTGTTAAAATTGACATGGAGGTACACTGTTAGAAATTTTGTGGTGAATTAACGACGACAAAGTCGCTATTTTTTGTAGCAACTTGCAGTCATTCTGTAACGATTTGGTAGAAACGAAAATCATTCCTCTAGGATATGTCGACTCCTAAATCTAAAAAGCACGCAGTTCCACCGCACGTTTGGATGTTCACGAAGTTCCCATGTCCTTAGCGCATGTGGCCGTTACTTATGACGCTTATCAAACATTGAGGGAAAAAAGTCAATAATTTAATCCAAAAGGCTTTACATTTTTAACTGTATACCTACATAGAAACCAAAATATTAATGAACTTCGTACCTACCAGGATTTCCCGAAGTCGTATTTTTTTTCTTTTGTTTTAAAAAAAATATTGTATCGTTCATGTTGTTTGCTCTGACTTTGCTTGAGCGCTGCCTGCGTCCCTGAGGCTTGTGGCGCACTGTTGTCGTGGATCAGCAGCTGATCGGCCTCGGACAATATTGAAGTGCCCCGTGGCTACAGCGCTGTGGGCAGCTAGCGCGCCGCGCACCACTCACCCAAGTACTAAAGTTTGCGAGCACTGCTGCCTTCGATCTCGATCTACATTTTTTTTCTGATGGTAAAACCCGGTAAAACCAGCAGGCATTTCATGGCAAGTATGATTAGTTCAGTCTAGTTCAAAATGTGTGACATCGGCTAAAAATGCCAACGAATATACTGGCGTGTGAGGCAGACAAGTACGCAAAATAAGTCAGTTTCGCATGCGAAGAGTTTTCCTAGAAGGCAGGAGAAGAGACTCGTCTGCCTCACACAGGTCTATTCGTAGGCATCTTTGCCCAACTTCATCACACTGCGCTGGACGGCAGGGCGCCTGCGACGTAGGCAAAGCAAGCGCGTGCGAGCGTGGGTGCAGTGCGGGCTGGCCTACCCACTCGACTGCAGGGGCTCCGCGTTCGTCAACGCGTAGAGCGCGCGCGTCAACTTGTCCGTACCTTCGCCTCTAGAGCCTTTTACCTGCTTCTCTTGAGAACCCGGTCCGTCTCTCCCTCCCTTCCTCCCACAACATGTGGGGCGGTCAACACACCAGTACCCTCTTCGAGTTCCTTTCAGCGCAGGACCTGCAAGCGTGAAGCAAGAGGAGTTTCCCCCCCGTTTCCTTCAGAGTGGCCCTCAGCAAGTAGACCATCGATAGGGTGCAAGAGCAAACACAACGCCAATCGCATAGACCTTCTGGGCTGAGGCAGCAACGGTGAGCAGTGCACGGTGGTGGAGAACCAGGCGTCAGAGCGCAAGGGGAGGGGAGGGTCAACAGAAAGGCTGGAAGAGGGGCACTCAAAAGGCTGCCGCTGCCACTGGCTGCGCAGCCTTGGTATGCCAACCACTTAAACGTCCACCGGGCGGTAGCCATCCGCTGTACGATGCCAGCCCGGACCAGCAATAGGTGTCTCCCCTCAGCCGTGACCCATGACTTCCTCTTTCCGCCAGACAAAAAGCTAAGGAATGAGAATGAGCAAGAAAAACAGAGCACTGGGTATGAGCATGCTGGGATGCTGGGCATGAGCGAGAAACAAGACCGATAGAGACGCGCTGGGAGGAGAGAGAGGAACGGAGATAGAGGAACGGTGAGATAGATAGATAGAGAGAGAGAGAGAGAGAGAGAGAGAGAGAGAGAGAGAGAGAGAGAGAGAGAGAGAGAGAGAGAGAGACGAGAGTGAGTATGTGAAGTGGCGATGCGGCGGGCGATGCGGCGGTGTGCCGCAAAAAGAAGAGGAGCGGGCGTATAGGGTTCCACGGGTCAGCCGGCCTCGTGATGAATGTGGGGAGATTGCGCGGCGAGCGGCCGCGGCCCCGCTAGCCCCACAAAGAATATCACGGATCCTGGAGGGAGCGAGAGAGAGAGAGAGAGAGAGAGAGAGAGAGAGAGAGAGAGAGAGAGAGAGAGAAAGAGAGAGAGAGAGAGAGAGAGAGAGAGAGAGAGAGGAGGGGGGGGGGAGTAGGATGCGGGACAGAGTGGAGAGTCTTTGTGGTGAGCTGCTGGCCGCCGAGCGCCGCCGAGCGCCGCCGCCGCCCCCCACCCCCACCGGGCCCGGGCCGGCTGCCGCTTGGAGACGCTTGTCTCCTAGCCCGCGGGGGAAGACTCGGCTCAGGCGGCAGGTGGGGCGGGGGGTGGGGCGAAGTAAGGCAGCGGCAGGCCGGGCAGAAGCGGCCCCTTCGGCCCCGGCACGCCACCGGCCCGGCCCGGCCCGGCAAGGCCGCCACAATTTAGCCCGTTATGAATTCATGCCGGCTCAGCTGTGTGGTCGTGAGTGGCATGGGCGGCTTTAAGTCCGTCTGAGAGGAGGAGGGGGGGGCGTGGCCGGTCCACCCGTCCTCTCTTTCTCTCTCTCTCTCTCTCTCTCTCTCTCTCTCTCTCTCTCTCTCTCTCTCTCTCTCTCTTTCACACTCATTTCCGCGCCCTCGCCGTGCCCAACACGCTCGCGCACGGCTCACAGCAGACGAGAAGGGACGACGCGGCGCGGGCGAGGGTGTGGGGCCCAGCTATAAATAATGCACGGCTGGACGGCGGGCGCTAAACGCGCAAACGTGCACTCGGAGCATTGGGGAGGGTCGCATACCAGGCCCTATTCCGCTCAAATTAGCGCATCGAGCCTGCGCTTTAGCCCACCACTCCCTGCCTAGCCCCGCCTGGCCCTCTCACTCATCCTGTGTACTCTCCGGAGGAGGGTCGCGGGGGTGAGGGATGGGCGGCTCTTCTGATTCATTAAAGGACATCAAGGATGATACGTGAGGGAGGAGGGGTGCCGCCAAGTAATGTGCCGCAAAGCAAAGGCAACAGGTAATGAGCCGCTACACTGTATTGTAAAGTGATCTACTCTGATACTCATCTGCAGGAGTTCAAATAAGTGTTTGAACACTTTTAAATGCTTTGTTGGTTTCAGACAGCAGATGTTGAAGAATATATGTTATGCTCTGGTTCACTCGCATCTGTCAATGTCAAACCTGAGTTCAGTGTGGTGTCACCTCTCTCACTCTATGAATATAGGCTACTAGTGTTGCAAAGAGAGCTTTGAAATTTATCAAAACCTTCCTTTACTGAACCATTTTTTAAATGTTTTTGATAGTGGCTAATGTTTTTCCAATCAACATGCAAGCTGATAGTCTCTGCCCCTTATATGTACAAAGTTAAACAAAATCAGGTTAACACATTCCTCACACTAATAAGCAAGGGCCAAATAGAACACAAAATGAATTTTGTGATAAGTATGGAACTCGTTCTTTACATAAATCTGTGCTACAGAGGTAGAAGTGTAAAACGTGATGTGAGATGTGTGAGTCCATTTTCATCTCACATTGTGTTAGTGTGTGTAGGGTGGTGTAGGGGAAGTTTTCCCAGGACACTCGGGTCTTAGCTCGGCTCGGGCCTCGCTCGGCCCGCCCGCTCGGGTCCGATTGTCGGGGTGCATAAAGAAAGGAGTGCGAGCTGACGCGGGGTAGAACTCAGGAGGATTTTGACAAAGGGACGAATGTCCACATTTTTGTCAAATTCAGTTTTGTTAGAGAAATGATACATTATTAAGTGATACTTAAGTAGAAACAAACGGCACGTCAATATCTGAAATAGATCCGTAGATATAGACGTTGGTGAAAATGTCGTATGTCCATGGACATTTTGACAAAGAGACGAATGTCCACAAAAATTTTGACTAAGGGACGAATGTCCACAGAAATTTTGACAAACGGGCGAATGTCCACAGAAATTTTGACAAAGGGACGAATGTCCACAGAAATTTTGACAAAGGGACGAATGTCCATAAATCATTTTAGCAGCGTAGAGAACATATATTTTAACAGCCATCCCATTTACGAATACTGTGGCTTCTCTGTTAGTGAGTAAACGCCACAGTATTGGTGATTGGTAATTGAGATGTCTCTTAAAACAGATGTTTTCTACGCTGCTAAAATGTTTTATGGACATTCGTCCCTTTGTCAAAATTTCTGTGGACATTCGCCCCTTTGTCAAAATTTCTGTGGACATTCGCCCCTTTGTCAAAATTTCTGTGGACATTCGTCCCTTTGTCAAAATTTCTGTGGACATTCGTCTCTTTGTCATAATTTATCTATAATTATAACTGACGAATGACCCTTATCTCTTTTTCTATGCATGATAATTACACGTCGTTAAAGACAAAATGAAACACATCATGAAAGGAATATAATATATAAAATTTAGAGTGGTAGGTGAAACTGTCTATCTTACAGATCATTTGCAAGCTTATTTTCCCCTCTCTTGTAGCTTTTGTCATTTTGGACATTCGTCCCTTTGTCAAAATTTTCCTGAACTATACTCGGCGACTTAGAATGAAAACTAGCACAAAGTTTGTTAAGAGTTCTCAAAATAATACTATTAAACGCGAAAAAAAGGTTCATTGTTGAAATTCAGACGAAGGTTTCTAGTTCAGATTAGTACAAGTTTCATGTCTGTAAGTATCGTGCTCTCTGAGATTGAAAACTACACTAATATACTGGGTTATGGACTTAGAATGACAACATGCAAAATTTGTTACCGTAATGGTCTGAATATAAGCCCCCCTTTTTTTTTCGAAATTTAGCCTCAAAACAAGGGGTGGGGGGGGGGGGGCTTATATGCGCGACTTAAGCCAGTGGGACCAACCATTCAGTATAATTAGATCCGAAAAGGTTAGAAAACACATTTAAATTTACGTTGCACGTCAACCTAACACGATTATCGATAATTTTCGCGAGCTTTCGGTACAAAACATACGTGAAAAGGTAAGACGCGTCAGTTCGGAAACTTTGACTCGTACCGACCGACGTTCTACGGGAGGTTGGCTATACTGGCACGGATGGAAACAAATGAATATCGACAGCAACACAGCGTTGTGAGTGGTCGGAGCCGACAAGAACGAACCTGTGAGACTTTTGAATGAATGAATTATTGCAAAAGTGAAGTGCTGCGATGCCGGGTACTGGTGACCATGTGGAGAAGAGGGGATTTAATCCTAGACAAGCTCCCAAGAGTCAACGAAGGAGCTATGATTCAAAATTCAAACTGGCAGTTATAGCTGCGGCTAAGGAAACTTCAACCAAAGCTGCTGCTAGGAAGTTCGACGTCGAATCAAAACAGGTGCGCGAATGGAGAAAACAGGAGAACAAGCTGAAAGGGGCTCATGCGACAAGAAAATCATTTCGTGGGCCAAAGGCTGGGAAGTTCCCACAGGTGGAGGCCGGAGTCGTTGACTTTTGGCGAAAGGCTCGCAGCCAGCTCTGCTCTGTCTCACGTAGAATGATGGTGCGTGAGGCGATCAAGATTGCCAGGTCACAGGGGATAATGAATTTAAAATGCAGCTTGGGATGGATAAGACGTATGATGAAGAGAAATGGATTAGCAGTGCGGCGCCGTACCACAATAGCTCAACGCCTCCCTATGGAATATGAAGAGAAATTGCTCTCTTTCCAGAGGTAAGTTGCTGTGTCCCTGTACCTCCGAAACTTATCGCGCTCGCTAAACTGAAAGAGAAACTGACACATTATTTCTTGTTTCAGGCATGTCGTTGCTCTGCGAAAGCGCAACAGTTACCTTCTGGGTCACATCGGGAATGACCAGACCCCACTATACCTGGATATGCCGAGCCGGACTACCGTGGAAAAGGTGGGAACAAAATCTATCCAGGTGAAAACAACTGGTAATGAGCACGTTAAGGGAGATCAAGACGGACCTAGTTGTTATTCCGGGAGGGATGACGAGTTTGCTCCAGCCCCTGGATGTATCTGTCAATAAGCCTTTCAAAAATAACATAGAAGAATTGTACAATGATTGGATGCTGAATGGGGTAAAGGAGTACACTCCTGCTGGCAAAATCAAGAGGCCCAGCCCTGCCCTGGTGGCCACATGGGTGAAGAGGGCCTGGGATAAAATTCCAGAAAAAATAATTGCCAAATCATTCAAAAAACCTGTACAGTCAAGTGCCCTAATTTCGGACGAATTGAGCGGTATTTCCTTTCTTACGTGTAGGCATGATAAAATATGAAAAATCTGTTGCGATTGGAAATACTGTGGCTCGAGACACGTCGGATGATACCCATGTCGAATTTCTATCAACAGATGGGAAGCTACAGCAATCATCGGAAGAGTGTCCGAAATTAGGAACGAAAGTGCTCTAATTTCGGACACGTGCTCTAATTTCGGACACAAGCAATGCATTTTGGCCTAACCGAACAGGTTTACTTTTCACTTAGGATAGCCTAGGTCACAATTCGTTAAATAACATCCAAACCGATTTTTTGACTCAACCCTGAGAGATGAAAACTGGACAGAAAAATGGGATGGTTTTGTGAACGCCTCTAACTCTGGACAATTGTGCTGTAACTTCGGACAAAATTCAGAGGAGTGCTAAATTCTTCCTATCTTAGCCGTTTTTTGAGGTATCTCAAATCCGGAAACGGCGTTGTAAAGGTGATAGTCAAAAGTACAATTTCGCTTCTTCCTGGTGGCGAAAACATAAGTCTTCTGGCACAAACATGGAAACAAATGTAATTCTATGCCACAGAATTAGACTGTCCGAAATTGTAGCACTTTCGAAAATCGTTCCGTACCAAAAAGCGGTTTGACTCAAAAAATAATAATTTACGTAGTTCTGTAGCCAAAATACCAAACATTCATTCGAGAAAGGACCACCCATGGGGCAGCTCACACCTACATGAGCCCCGGTTTTGGGGGGAGCTTATTTCAAATCAGCAATTTTGTTCTATATGCTTTTTTTAACTTTAAATTCCTGTGTGCTGTAAAATTTTAAAGGTACTTCAACCGACTTGACGAAATATGGTACTCTATACTGCAAACTGTACGATGCCGTCTTCAGATTTCAAATATCTCAAAAGGTGACCGAGATAGGTTGAAATAAGCACATCTCTGCAAACTGTCCGAAATTAGGGCACAAGTCCGAAATTAGGGCATTTGACTGTATCTCCAATGCAATGGATGGTACAGAAGATGACATTTAATGGCAAGACTCATCAGATGATGAAAATGAGCCTGATTACAACAGTGATCAAGAGGAGGCCAGCAGCTCCTCAGACTCATCAGGGAGTGAAGAGGAACATCTGAGTGATGAAGATCTTTATTCTGATGATGACTAACTTTTTAGAATTGTTCATAATTGTTTTGACCAAAGCTTTAATAATTTTAGTGTTTAATATGTCTCTCTTCTTACTGGTAGGTAAGTAGAGAGTACTAGTTCAAAGACTTATCTAGTCTCTTGCATGCTCACATTGTCCTTTATTTCGTACTTGACTTTTTATTTTATCAATATATTATTTAATGAGAATTTTAACAAATAAAACAATTTGTTCCTTTAATTTCCTCTTTACTTCTCCCTGAAAGTCATGAAAAACACCCTGAAAATCCATTATAAAAGTTTAACATAGAATGGTTGCTCCTAATGGCTTAATTTCACTAACAAGTTCTTTTTCTTTCTGGAAAATGGGGCTCTAAAAGTCAGGGACGTAATTAGGGCATGTGTGTGTGAGGGGTGCATCACGGGTTGCCTAACTTCAGGGGCAAACCTCGAATTCTACTTTAATGTCTAGTATCCCGTTACGTTTCTGTGTATTGTATTCTGTGGACTCAAGAATGGCGGGGGCGGGGGCCGCACATGGGGCCACCACTGCGGCTCAGTGCGCCCCGTATGACAGCCGAAAATCGGAAATTTGGGTCCCCTTCGGAGACCCGAGGGGGGGGGCGATCGCCCCCATCGCCCTAATTACGTCCCTGCTAAAAGTGGGGGGGGGGAAATTATATGCGGGGCTTATATTCAGACCACTACGGTATGTGTTCTCAAAATAATACTATTAAACTTGAAAAAAAAATTCATTGCTGGAATGAAGATCAGCATTTTCAGTTTAGAATAGTGTAAGTATCATGCGAGATCTGAGATGAAAGTGGCATCAGTTCAGGGTAACACTCGACTGAGAACAATACTCGTTCTTTTCACCACTCGGGAGAGAGGTGGTGGTAAAGAACGAGTAAAAAGCTTTGAGGTCCACCAGCACCATTATCAGCTAGCGAACTGAATCAGCAGCAATTTTAAACTGTAGCCAGCAGCAGCACCAAACTATGCTTTTAGCATTGTAATGACACTTTTCAATGCGTTGCCTTCTTTAGTTGCTAGCTGTCACTCTCTTATTTCTTTTAAACAAATGTTTACAAATTGAATAACAGAAAAAATCTTTATTAACTAATACACTGGTAAGACAGAAGTTTAGTTCTATACATCAACTGGTGAGTAGTTCCAACTGCTGCTGCTGCTGGTGTAGTTGGACAAACTAGACATCAATTTACGTTTAAAAAGTTCAACTATACACCAGCTGGTGTATAGTTTTTGAACATTTTATAACTAAACACCAATGCGCTATAGAACTAAACATTTGCTTGACCAGTGTATTGTGAAATTTATTTGTAAACCACTCGCCATGTCACGACCCCGATAATCCTCATTTATGTACTGTTCCTTTAAACGAGCCTTTGCTCATGGAACCCACTGTGGAAAATAAAACATAAATAAGTATAGGCGTATCCATAGACCGCGAGGTTAGTGATGCTCTGTCATGACGTATTATACTGATAGAGATGAGGCGCAACCCTACGCTCTATTACAGGCGTGTAAATATTGTGCATTAGAAATGAAGCATAACAGGTCCACCTGCTACAATTAGTCGTCCCGAGTCGTCCTAAGTGCTTTCTTCCCTTTGCCTCATTTCAAGCGTCACCTGTTCAAGCGTAACTGCACTGGGAAAACAAAAGTATAGTTATATGCGTCAATTAGTGTATAACTTGCTTATGGATAGAATCGTTAAGTAATAAGTTACGCGGTCCAGCTGCGGCTCATGCGGCGTAGTATGAATGATGGCTCGTGGGCCACGTCGAGCTAGTCTCAAGCCAGCAGGCATATAGGCATACCGTCACGACGGAACGTCAAACCGATGGGTCGCATCTCCCCTTAGCCGTATACGAGGTAGTATACGTATATTACCAGTACTAAGTCTAGTGTTTGTATGATTATGCTGTCTTGACCCCAAATCGATGTTAATGCCTTGAGCCAATATTAGTGATAATTGTTCGGTTGGCCACGCCAACCACATTGGTGGTAGCAGATACGCCCCATCCCCACCCGAAGAGGACGGGTGGATTGGGGACTGGTGGGGTGGCCTGGAGGAGGGAGGGCAGCATACGTGGCTCGGCCTGGACATTTTATACCCGGTGCAAAAAACGGCCACTTTATGGGTAGAACGGCTCGCCTGTCGCGGTAGTCAGTCTAGCGGGTGGGGTGGGGCGAGGCGGCGCAGAGCCACGCACGTGAGAAAAGCGGGAGGAAAAGGAAAAAAAACTAGCGGAGACAAGGCGACGATAAGGCGCCTCACTAAAGTATTCATCACTACCCGGAATTATTTACGATCGGGGAGTTTCCGACGGGCGTGCACGGAAACAAAAAAAAAAAAAAAAAAAAAAAAAAAAAAAAAATTAAAAAAAATGATAGAAGAGAAAGGCGATAGAAAGGTTACACCTCTCTCTCTCTCTCTCTCTCTCTCTCTCTCTCTCTCTCTCTCTCTCTCTCTCTCTCTCTCTCTCTCTCTCTCGCTCTCTCTCTCTCTCTCTCTCTCTCTCTCTCTCTCTCTCTCTCTCTTGATTCGCGCCACCACGACTCGCGTCACACATTTTTCTTTTCCCGGCTCCCTCAACCCGCTGAAAAATCACACCCTTACACCGGAAGTTGTGCTGACACAGCGCCTGCCGTGGCTGGGCTAACGCGGAGAGGGTGCGGGTAGGGAAGGGAGCAGCCGGGGCGACATGGAGCTTTGGAAACGGAAGGCAGCCGTCCGAAGTGCGCGCGCGTCCCGACGCCCGATGCCGAGAACTTTTTCACTCGTGCGGGGCGGCGGAGGTGGCGGCGGCTGGGGGTGGGTGAGGCTGGAAGCGCTGGAAGCCTGCAGCGCAGCCCGCACTCATGCTGGCGCGCCGCAGCTGTCGATGGACGGGAAGTTGTTGGCCGGCCGGTGCCGGACACTCGCCCATCACTCACCTTTCGGACTTGGAGTGAGCGGCATCATGCTGATTCTGCCCTGCAGATCGAACCCCCGCGATCCGACCAGGTTCCTGCCGCGGCTGGAGGTCCGCTGCACGCCTGAGATGGCCTGCGTCAGCGCCTTCGTGTAGTCCCTGGTGCCGAACGCCTTGTACGGCAGCACCAGACCCACGCGCAGCCTCTTCTTGCCGTCCGCGTCGCTGGCCCACCCTGCAGATAGCCGAGCCGAGCGCCCAAAACAGAAAATAAAACTCGAAATTATCATCATTTCCATCTTCTCTCTTTTCGCTGGAAGAGGGGGAGGTTGGCGTTTTAAATTTCAAATGTTTTTCCCGGCCGGTTCGTTGGCGGACCCGCAACTCACCCGAGCTGTGCCGGCGGCCGTAGTCGTGGTCGTGGTCGTGCTCGTCCTGCTCGCCGGGCGCAGCTGGCGTGGTCGTGGGCGTGCTGCGCGACGGGGCCGCCTCCGTTGTGGTCGTCGTGGTCGTGCTGGTCGTGGTGGTGGCCAGGGTGCGGTTGGGCAGCGAGATGTTGGCGCGCAGGGACGTGTTGGTCGCGCCTATCTTGATGGAGCTCTGGCCACGACCAGAGGCGCGCGACGAGCCGGACTGGTTCGAGCCGATCTGGATTCCACTGCGCCGGCCCGAGGTCCCCGACGACGAGGACCCGCCCCGGCCGCCCGAGGACGATGACGACGTGTACTCGCTGAGGGCCTCGGCGTCAGCGTCGTGCACCGTGTCGCCGCCCACGAAGCGGACGCTATCGGCGGCCACATCAAAGTGCGCGGCGGCTTCCGCCACGGCGGCGTCCTCGGCGTAGGTCGCCGCGTCCGCGTTGATGAGGTGGTCGCCGATGCGCGTGGGCAGGTCACGGTGCGGGTGCGGGTCGCGGCGTGGGTCGCGGTGCGTGGCGGCCCCGCCCTGCGCCGCGGCCACCAGCAGCACGAGGAGCATGGCCACCGGCCCGCACATGGCCGGGGCGGGCGGGGCCCCGGGCGGGGCGCGCGTCAGCACGACCCCATGGCCTGCAGACACACACAAACAGCCTCCTATTAGGGTTCGTTCTGCTCGGGCTGTCAGGCAGCATGACGGCGCTTTCCATAGACAAATGACCGGTCACCTCGGCAGCCCGCTCGCTTCTTTGTTACAAGTAATATAGAGGGCGAGGGTGCTGCGGCGGCGCGCGAATATGTGTTGCCTTGTTTCCTTCCTGATTTTTCGCATGCGCTCGTAATACATTGGTGAGGGAGCAGGTGCGACTGTACCACCGTGTGTTTGACAACAAAATTTTATAAATTCTTAGTATTTTCTTAATTTTTTTTTTTAAATTTAATTTTAATCAAAATGTACTAAATTTATAAACAGTGTTGATAAAGATTTATAAAGATTTCAGATTCTGGTGACGTTACGCAATCCTGACAATGGGCAAAGATAGCCTCGACGCAACTATGCTTCACGAATTTTATTTTCCTATAAAATGTATCATGAACTAAAAGTTATTAGTTTTAATTTGATTTTTCAGAAGTAATTATGTTTTATAAGAGACATTTAAGTGATTATTAAATATTACAAATGCGACCTTCATATCTGTTTCAATAAGAACTTATTAAAGTCAATCAACTTTAATACTATGCTCTGCAAATCCAAGTGTGTAGTAGTTTGCCTTTGCCACTTCAAACTGCAAAACTAAAGCTCTGCAGTTATAAGTGCAGAACTTTTTTGTTCTGCAGTTCAAAGTGCAGAATTGTGATTTTTAAACTTCTAAGTCCTCTGGGGGAGGTAGAAAATCGGAGGTAATTCAACCGACTCCGTGAGAAAAGTGTCGGCTTTCCACTGATTTATTGTTTTTTAGATTCTCAATATCCCCAAAGGTAGCCGAGGTACAATGATTTTCGTATTACTTTGCACAATGTCCGAAATTAGGGCACAAATCTGAAATTAAGGCACCTGACTGTAACCAAATTACTAAACTGAGACTCAAACAAAGAAGACTAGATCCTTTGATTGAAAACTAGTCAGTTCAATTATGGAAATATTTGTTGAAGAACAGCAAAAGAAGACGCCGCCCCATCCTTCTACCCAACCAAAGCTGCCAGCTTAGCAAATGCTCGGAATAGGGGGCGTTCGATCGTGCGCATTCAGTCCGATGCGGAAAATGCACAACACGCCTTATTGGGTTGTGAATGGTTGGGCCTTCGCCCTGAAAGAGTTTTTATTTTTTTTATTTTTCCAGAAACGGTAAAAGCTTGCAAACGGTAAACCGGCGTGACTGCAGCCCTCCCTTCTGGTTCTGAAAGATGCTTCACGAGTGCACAAAGACCTTATCTTCTCCTACCTACCCTTTATTTCCTTTACACCCTACCCCAATACCTTTAGAGCGGTCTGTCGATGGATGGAAAGGAAAGGCGTTCTAAAAATGGGATGGCACGCCTCTTAAAGATACACCTGCCGAATTTCTCCGCCACGATCGCGACCCAAAAGGCGTGAGGAGAAAAAAAAAGGAAATGCGCGAATAATAGGTCGACGAGTCACTTCCAGCTCTGGGGCGCGCAGGGCCGCAGGGCGCGGCGCATTGAATCGGTGCCGCGGCCTTACTTCTTGCCACGCGAGGACGCCGCGCAGCGCCGCGCAGCCGTGCCTAAATAAAATGTATTCCAAGCTTTTCCTCCTCGCGACGCGTATTCGCGATTCGCTGAATTGCCTTCCGCGTTTTCGTTTCTCCGCTCTCTCTCTCTCTCTCTCTCTCTCTCTCTCTCTCTCTCTCTCTCTCCCACACCCGGACGTCTCCAAGTCCTGCGCGCCGATCCAATCTGCATTGCATGAGCGGCGGTCCGGACCACGCCGCGCTGGCCTCGACCGCCACGCCGCGCCACGCCGCGCCACGCCGCGCCACGCCGCGCCACCTGCCCCACAAACCCTTTCATACGCGCACTCGCTCGCCGCAGACGCTGCAGCAATCATGGGGGATAACTCGATTAAAACCCCTCCCTCCCCGGGACAATAGCCGCATCCCCTGGCCACTCCAGTCAAACGGTCAGGGTGCTATGGCCGGGAGGTCGGAGAGAGAGAGAGGACTGAGAGAGAGAGAGAGACTGAGAGAGAGACTGAGAGAGAGAGAGAGAGGGGGGGAGTGGAGCTGGTATCGAACAGGGAGCAGAAGCTCGCCGATACTACGAAATCATACCTATCGAGCGATCGCAGCCTAGCCCGTTTTGGGGCGAGGCTATCGGGCCTCACAGCCAGGCCGCGCACACACTTCCGGCATAGCGGCCTCTTAGGGCGCCATCACATCGTATGCACGCGGCCCGACCCGACCATAAGGCGCAGGGCCCCTGCTGTGGGTGCTTGGGCAGCGAGGGCTGGGGCCGAGCGCGGGACATTCAAAAGGCAAATGCGGCACACTCTGCCAACAATATGAGACCGTTATAGACATTTTTCTCCATAAAAATCTGTATAGTCATTAGCTATAGACTTCCAAAAACTTTTTGACCATAGAAAATGGATTTTCTTCATATTTGTAGATATTTTGTTTATTTGTGCCATATTTTTACATTTTTTGTAAATTTACAGACGAAATAGTCTGTAGTTGTTGACAAATAGTCTAAAGTTAAAAAGTTTACATAAGCCCATATTTTATACTGAAAAAGTCAATAGCGGTCCGAGAGTGAACAGCAGCTGGTGCAGCTGGGTCCGGACAATTATTAGAATCTCATGACATTTTACAGGACGACATAAGAAATGAATTGAAAAGATTGAAAAGATTACTTGATGAGCACGTGATGAAATATTTTTAACAGCAGAGAGGATGCCACCGTGGAGGATGCTGTGACCAGAAGCACCAGGTCCGAGCTCCTTCGTAGGTGATGGTCGGAGGCTAGCCTATAGCGTAGCCCCTGTGGCCTGCACCGCCCGCGGCGCCGATAACCGACGGGACTGATGATGATAAATGACATACTTATGGAGATCCGATTGTCTATATATAAATCGGACGTGCAGGTGAATCATAAAATCGGCCTCGGGGTCGATGAGGGGAGAGAGAGAGAGAGAAAGAGAGGGACAGGAAGAGAGAGAGAGAGAGAGAGAGAGAGAGAGAGAGAGAGAGAGAGAGAGAGAGAGAGAGCAGGTCGACAGGGTAGGGAGGGGGAGCAAGCACGATATGGTACGTGTCAATGTGCGGGCGAGGAAATGTGGAATGGAGGGGGGCTGTAGAGAGGCTGCAGAAAGAGGGGGGAGGGGGGCACGCTGGCGGCAGAGCGCGCGACCGAGACAGTATATACTCCGCCACGTTATCAAGTTGTCAGCGCCACTCATCCATACACAGTGCGTCTGACAGCCTATCGGAGTGAAAGTGCACGCCAGGCCCGCCCCGCGGGGACTACATCAGCCAGGTCAAAGATTGGTGGCCAAGCCGCTGCTAGAGTGCGTGGTGCGTTGCGGCGTGGCTCGGTACGGTACGGCAGTGGCAGGCGTCCCGGGGGAGCAGGGGGGGCTGCAGGAGGGATGGAGTGACAGGCACATCGATACAAAAAGATTCACACCTCGCGATGACTTGACGGGGTTCACTGTAATAAACAGCCTCTGGTACGGAGCTAACTACGGAGACCGTACCCGCTCGAGAAATGAGAGTTTTCTCGATGAAAGTACGTACGGTTTTATTCCGTACACTTCGTTGCGTACCTTGCCGTACCTTAAGGAAGAACCTGGCTTTTCTTCGTGGCAAGGTGTGGAACGTAGGTACGGAACGCCGTTAGTGACTCCGTACCAAAAACCACCGAAAAAAAAAATTAACGGGAACTTTTCCGTACATCTCACCGTTAACCCCATTTCTTTAACATGGGGTCTAATGGGATAAGGTACGGAAACTAGGAACGGAAGTGACAGTAATCCAAAATTACGGCATCTTTCCGCAGTAGAGACCGTGATTTTGTTTTACTAGTGTTGTGCGTCAAAACCCATGACTATTCTCTTTTCACTGTGGTCAGTGGTAAGAGAATATAGCGAGAACGTGTGAACATAAAACATACTCATCTGAAAGGAAGAGAAATAAAAGAATCTTAAGTAAAGAGAATAACAAAAAAAAAATCAGGTTCAGAGCATATTGTCTCTGTTCTTATTATCTTTAGCGGCGCGATCACTCTCCGTAACTTACCAGAGAAAACACTCAAGAAAGAAAGAAAGAGGCTGCGAGAGAAAAAAAGGGAGGAGCTCGTCTTGTTTGATATGGATCTCAGTTTTCGCCACTCGGCACGCTCGCTTCAGCTCATTTCCAGGGCTGCCAGGCCCTGGACTCGGCCCCTCCCGTCCTGCCCGCGAGCGGCCGCCCGCCGTTGTCACTGCGCCGCGCCGTGTCCGCGGGTCTTACAAGAATCTACAAGAGAACCTGTTTGCCGAGCGAAGCGCATCAAGCGTTAATGAGATACAAAGACTTTGCAAGTCCAGGTGGTCCCTGGGCCCTGCCGGTGAGGCAGGCTGCCGGGAGTCCTACAAAGTAAAGTTGTCTCCCGGGCTAATGACGAATGGCCGGCCGTGCGGCTAGCCCCCCCCCCCCCCTAGGACAGCCCCTAGGCAAGCCCCTAGGCCAGCCCCTAGGCCATCCCCTAGGCCATCCCCTAGGCCATCCCCTGGGCCAGCCCCTAGGCCAGCCCCTAGGCCAGCCCCTAGGCCTGCCCCTAGGCCAGCCCCTAGGCCAGCCCCTATGCCAGCCCCTACAGTGTGTTTCCGCGCAGTGGGCGCACACCCGGCTCTTCGCCAGGCAAGGCGGCGAGGCCCCGTGCCCGCCCTCGTCCTTGATGTCTTGATGGCTGCTGCCCCTTTCCCGCCCGCGCGTGCCTCTCCACACTACATTAGAACCTCTATGACAGCAGCTGATGCATTGCTGTAAAAGCTGTTTTCCTTTTCTCTTCTTCCCGTTCCTCGAGGTGCTTACAGAGTCCCTAACCATCTGAGCGTGCAGTGGCCAAGTCGCAACTAAAAACGCGACTTTTTAGCTGAAAATCCAAAGTTGGAATTTCACGAAATTTTGGACCTAGTGGGGTTCGGCATTGAAAATGAGGGATATCTAAAGGTTCCGGAAGATTGTAGGTCAAAAATTACGACTTTAGTACTACTTTACCTTACCCGTCTATTCCTTGTAGGTATCATAATGTGCTCACGGTAAAAACAATGTCTCATTTTTTTGAGGAAAAGGGGAAAACTTTGAGGAACTACCGTAGTTTGAGGGAAACCCCTCAGATTTTGAGGAAGGCTCCTCAAAGAATAAGGGAAATCGCCACAAATTTTGAGGAGACTTCCTCAAAATCTAAGGAGTTTTCCTTAAAGAATACAAGGTCGTCAAAGTTTTCCCTTTTCCCTCTGAAAATCAGACATCGTTGCTGTGGAGAGGCACGCACGGGCGGGAGAGGGGCAGCAGGCATCAGGGACGGAGGTGGGGCCCTGGGCCTATCGCCGCCTAGCCTAGCGAAGAGCCTGGTGCGGCCACTGTGCAGAATCACCCTTACCCCTGCCAGGCCAGCCTCGAGGCCAGCCAGCGCGCGACTTCAAAGCAGGAACGACAAGACAGAAGCAGCGATAAAAATTTAAGGACCCTCGGATGCGAATGCGGATGGAAAAGCGGCAGCAGAAGCGTCAGACATACACCCCCTCACACCGGCCGCCGGGAGACGGGCCAGCGCGAGCACTGCGACAATATACACTATTACCCAGTGCCGGACATGAAAGCAGCGCAGCCAAAGCACCCCATACTGTTTGCCGTGACCATGGCCGTGACGAAGCACAACTTTATCATTATACTGGGCGCCCGCCCGGGCGGGCGGTATTCGGCAGGCGACCCAAACCGTCTTTAGACAGCGTCATCACAGCTCGGCTGGGCTCGGGGCTCGGCCGGATAGGTTCAGTCAGCCCGGGAGCCTACTACTGGACGAAGACGTCAAGCGAACCGTTACCGGCAGAGATACTCACGGACATGACTCTCATCTCCACGCCCGCACCCTGCCCATGGCGATTAATGACGGCCAGGGCCTGCAACAAAGAGGTAGTCATGAGTGTGAGAGCCAGGGCCAGGCCGGTCGGCAAGGCCTAAGTGCTCGACAAATAACAACAACCCTGAAAACAGTCTGGAAGAAAAGAGGCCTGCCATCTGCGACAGAGGTTTTACACAAGATACAAATCGGTATATGCTGTAAAGAAATTTATTTTTCCACAACAGCTAATGGTGCAGATGCACATAAGTCGTGTATATACCGTAGAAAAGAAATGAACTTTCTGCCAATATAACTCATCACTCTTGCTCTTACGACAAACAGTGATTCATAAATTTAGGCGTCTCAGTTCCGCATCGTGCGGATTAAGTAAGTGTATTCAAAGTTCTTGTGAGTGAAATCATGCTGCTGAGTGAAAAGGGTTGTTCCAGTTCTGAATGACATCAATTTCGTCGAATCCAAGCTAACCAATGGCAGTTCAGCTACTAGCTCAGATGAAGCTCATTAATTTGACGGTCTTCCGAGCTTGCGTGAGAAATCACGCAGCCGCGTTAAAAATAACGCGTATGAAAAATTGCACACAACCAATTTGCGTGAAAAAATAACGCGAATTAAAAAATTAGAAATTACCCTTGGCTACACTTTTAAGAAAATAAATAAGGGGAAAGCCATCAAAAAGGCCTTGCGGTGACCCTATTCAAAATACTTGTCGGTTCTGAGCCGGAGTTCTCACTCGCACAGTGTGATTACATGTCGCGCACCCCTCCAAATGCACGCCGACAGAGAAGGGTACCTCTACCTGCCGGCTGCCGGGACGTGACGCGGGGAATAGCCTCCCCATCAGGCCCCGCCTGTCTTGTAAACAACGTATGAAATGCTGTCGTGAGTATAAGGACTGGAAGGGGGTATAAGGGGGTTGCAGCGCACAGCAGGGCTCAGGAGGCACCGAGGAGGAAGAGTTGGAGGGGGAGGAGAAAATGGAGGAGGAATAGGAGGCAGATGTACCTTTGACAAGGCGGGGCGCGGGGCGGGGAGCACCCTATCTCCAGCGGGCACACTCCCATCAGTGTTTCGAGTTCCGAGAGCAGTCGATGATGGTCCCCCCGCCCATCAGGCCCACCTGGCCTCGCCTGGTCCTGCCCCTGCCGCCCCACAACCACATCCCGCTTCCGCCAGCCTCGCGTGTCAGCATTCACAGCGCTGACTGCCACCGCATCTCCCTCTGTGCAGAGACTCTCCAACAAAACTACCCGCCCCTGTCCGCGGAGAGCCTCCCCCGTCCCCGGCAGGCTGCGCTACAGCGCCGGCCCAGATTGGAGAGACAGCGCCTCTCATTAACCCATCACAACCAAACGCGGGGCGGGGCGGTGCCGGTGGGGCGGGCTCCATTAAGGGCCCGGTGGAGGCACTGCTGGCGCGCCAGATAACTCCTGAAGCCTAACCCCCCAACCCCAACCCCCCTCGCACCCCGGGAGCCTCGGTGGACCACGGGAGCTGAGGGGCGCACATCCACATTAGCATTGCAGATGCCACCCCCGTGGACTCCTCTCTACTCGTAGGGCGGAGGGGAAGGTACCTTGCGGCGGCACCGCGGCGGAAGAGAAAGTAGCTTGCGACTTGGAGCGAGACTTGTGTCGTATCGGCGACTTTGGTCCCTCTTTCCCTCCGCTCTGTTCTTCTTGCAAAAGTACTGTTCTGTACGCGCGCATGGGGGGAAGCCCGTGGCCCCGGACGGGGGCAGCCGGTGAGAAATGGAAAAGACAGGAGGGAGCGCCGCGCCGCCGCCGGCCGGCAGGTGCTAGCAGTGGAGAGCCGGGGGAGGGGGAGGAGGGGGGAGGAGACGCATATCTATTGCTGAGGGCACCCGGCCTGGCCCACCTGTCGATCCATATGAGCAGCGAACGTAAACACAGAGGCCCAGAACAGAGTGGGAGAGCGAAGCAATAATGGGAGAGCCGAGCCGAGCAGTGCGGGAGAGAGCGGGAGTGAGGTAAGTGCAGTCACCCGTACTAGCAGGGCTTGGATAAGCTCGCAGATGGACTTTGGGTGGTCATTAGCGGGAGAGAAAGAGAGAGAGGGAGAGAGAGAGAGAGAGAGAGAGAGAGAGAGAGAGAGAGAGAGAGAGAGAGAGAGAGAAGACCGGACCCAGTCCGCCTCCCACTGCCGTGATAGAGTTGCAGGAGGTGGACGCGCGAGCGCCCAGCGCCCTGCCCCGGCCCAGCTGCCTCTCGCTCCACCCCAAACCGCCGCGCATACCCTCCGTCCTATCCAACATTAATTCCTTAATCTGACGTGCTCATCAACCTATCTCTAAAAAGAAGAAAAGCCACAGCGATTATTTCTCTTGAAGGAACAGAAATGATGCGAGCAGCGATTTAATTTAATAGCTCCGAATTATGAGATCGGTATCGGTTTTCCGAGATGCAGAAGTCTGCTTAGTGTTCTTTTTTAGTGCGCTATTTCTACACTGGAAAAACAAAGGTGACATGCCCTATCTTTACAGGGGTGCTAAACCCGTTTTAGGGGTGCTAAAGAGTACCTACATTTTTTTATTTTTTTTTAAACTGTGAAAAAAAGTTTTATGGGTTATACGAACAAAAACTTTCCATCACAAAAGTTGTAAAGTTACGAGTATTTTTTTACACCATGTGTCGACATAGTTTTCTTCCTCGGGCAAGAGTTTGCTCTCGTAGATTTACGACTGCTGTCATAAATTTACGACTCCGAGTCGGAATCGGAATTCATGAAAAAAGTCGTATCTTGACGAGTATTTTTTTTACAGTGTTCGAAATATTTTGCTTATGAGCAAACCAATGACATTTTAGGATTCCTCACAATCCTCGAAAATTTCCACGTCAAACAAGCCTTTAAGTGATTTACTTCTGATAAGCGATCAGCAAATGAAAAGCAAGTAAGATAGTACCAAAAACATGTAATCAATTTATGCCGTATTTCAACAGAACACTATCACGAAGGCTCATTGGAAACGAAATTTTGCGCAGGTTACGTAAATTAATCTTAAAATTCAATTTTATTCCGTAGCAAGAAAATATTTTTTTAAAATGAAAAAAACAAACAAACAAAAACATTAACGGTTGTGCCTTTGGTGTGGTAGTGACTTTAACAGGTCGGATATTCTACCTTAGTTTTATTTACCTGTGTAAGACGATTTATTCCACATCCCTTTCCTCTACGCGTTTCCTTTCGTGCGCTTTTGTGCACGAACACAGTCGTAGCGCCCCCAGCTCGGTCCTACGTGGAAATGCACAAGAAAAAGGAAGGCGGCAGCAGAGAACAAACAGAAAGCCCCACTATTTCTCGTGCGGGACCGACGGCCAGGGGTCACCTCATTGCCAGGTGAACCTCACATTCCTCTTCCATTCCAGCGCCGCTCCTTGCGAGGCTCCTCCAGCCACCATGGGGTGGTGGGGGACGAGGAGCGAGAGAGACGGCAAATAGCGCAAAGGAAGAAGGAGAGAGACTGGAGGGACGCCCAACCATCTCCAGAGCTAGGGCCTCTGGGTTCTCAGGCAGCATTGCGATACGCTAGCCCTGCTCTCCACCGGCCCGCGCGCCCCGTCCGCTGAGGCGGGTTGGACAGTCCGGACGGGCGCCAAGCGTGGCCCCGCGCAGCCCTGCTCCAGCCAATACCCATAAATTTTGTTACGGAACAAAATTCTAACACTTATGCGTTCAACATCCCCCTGGGTTTGAACACTTACCTCCAGTTCCAAAAAGAATTTCAAAAGATTTAGACCTATCCTAGTAATAACCTCGTAATAACCAGGCCGTGCTAATATAAAACAAATCCCATCGGATTTGCTGAAAAAACTGTAAGTCTGAGTTATGCCTAAATTAAATCGGATCCGCTGACAAAACAATAGGCCTACTTTAAAGGAAAGAAATTCTCACAATAATTTCGAATAGGGGAGAAATGCGACCCGGAGCGGGGAACATGGCGCCTGTTGGATAGAGCCAATCCGGACACCTCTCACTGACAAATTAGAAGATTTCGACAGTCAAACTGTAGAAAGTTGTGAGCGCTGCGGAGGCGAGAGTAAAGGCGCGATCAAAACCAATCGCAAGACTTTGGAATACATCCCAGGGCGAAACCACGCGCGCTGCCGATTAAAAGTTTCGGACAAGATGGCGCAAAAGGGAAAGAAATGTGGCAAAAGCAGGGGGAAGGGCAAAGCGCGAGTAGAGGATGGGGGAAGAGGGGGAGTTTGGCGTGAGTTGAGCAAAAGCGAAAAAGGGGGAGGGCGGCGCGAGTAGAGGAAGTGGGAAGAGGGGGAGGACGGCGCAAATAGAGGATGAGGGAATAGATGGGTTGGGCGGCGCGAGTAGAGGATGGGGAAGAGGAGGAGGGGAGGGCGGCGCGAGTTTTCCGCCCCGCTCAGAATCACGTAGCCAACGCGCTTCTGCCTCCTCCTTCGCGCGAAGCGTGAAAGACCCCAGGCCCCGCCGAAAAGAACAAGAAGCATGAGAATGCCGACAACCTTTTACTGAAGAAATTGTGGCAGCAGGCTGTGTGATTGCAACACAATGAGAGCGACACGGAAACGGGCTGGCTGGATAACACTATGGAATAGTGGTTGCAGTAAGAGGAGGACGAGCTGCTAGAGCGACGAGAGGAGAGGGGGTTGGGGAAGGGGGTGATGGGCAAGAGGATCGAGATTGCTATTTGGTCGCATGGAAGACGATGGGGAGGGAAGGAGGGGCTTTGCGCGCAGTGCGCACACCAGCTACCATCGCGCGGGTGGAGGACGGCGCCGCGTCCGCGGCCGCGTTAAACGCCAACAACACTTGAGAGCGCGGTGCCGTTATTGGCTCGCGGCCTTGTGGAGGAGAGGAGGAGGAGGGGAGGGAGGAGGGGGAGAGATTGAGGGGGCTGCCAGGCTGAGAGAAGGGATACGGGGTGGGGGGGCTCTTCTTACTCTGGCTGCTTCAGCGATGAGGCGGCTTGATTTGATTCGATATGACGTGGCCCGCGGCGTTACCGCATAGCAGCAGGTATGTATCGCAAGCCTGTGCGCGCGTGGGAAAAACCCAAATACGTATGTCAATGTCACTCTACGTCTGCGTATTTTAATCTGGTTGGAGTGCACCAGAGTCGTACATAGGGAGAGAAGCGAAACGCTGACTCGCGCTTCTCATACTTGGCGGATGTGCGGGTCGACCCATAGCAAACATGGCAGCCGACTGAGGTCTTTTTCTGCTAGTTTTCTATCTGAAGTGTCTAGTGTTCTGTTTTCGTTGACTTTTACAACGGTTACGTGCAGAAAATATCAGAGACCATAGTATTTCATATCCCTCTTCACAGATATTAATGCTTGATTTGTAATTTTTTTGACCTTTTTTGCAGCCAGAAGGCACTAGGATCTGGTTCGTAATACCTTACTCTACCAAACGTTTTCCCAAATATCAGATAAAAGACACTTAAACCTCGATAAATATTTCGCAAGAATTTGGAACCCTTTACCATTTGCGTTTATTGGGTTCTTGTTTCAAGTGTGTAGGTGACATTGTCTGGCATCGTTTTTGCTGCCTAACCTAGTAAGGTTTATTGTACATTAACATAAATTGTAATTCGTGTTCTTCAAGTTGCAGTATGTTACACTGCTGGACGGAGTTCTTCATGCACCTGTCATCTAGAACCGTACAGCAAGCAGCTGTTGCAAGAATTCTGAAGAAATGTTGAAGTTCTTGAAAACACCAGAGCCCAAAGCAAGAATCCCGGGTGCAGGGTGGCCCACCCGTCGGTCAAGACACTTCATGCCAAAGTTGCTGCTTTGCGCAAAGAAAACGATCAGGTGAAAGGGGAGAGGTGCGAGAGGGGGGGAAGAGGGGAGAAATCAACCGCTCCGCTCCTGGCCTCAGCTGCAGCGCAGCGCACAACCCTGAAATATAGATAGATGATTCTGGGCTACACCTCCAAGAGGCCATGTGGCGGGACAAAGTACCAGGGCGGCACAGCTGAGCGGGCCGGCCTGGCCTGGCGACCTGTAGAAGGCGGGGTGCAGCGCGGAGCCGCCAGGCGCGGGGGGGCTGCGGGGCTACGGCCGAGGGGAAGGAAAGCAAGGGGTTTGCGGTGAGCACCATGTGGCCCAGGGCGGTAATGGGCCGGTGGGTGCGCCCCGCCCGCCCTCCATGGCCCCGAGCGGAGCCCACATCCCGCCCGGCCCCCGGCCCCGCGTTCTGTCCATACATTACAGGCAGCTGGGAGCGAAAATAATGCGACAAGTCAAGGTAACAAGGAGGCGGAGGTAAATCATTAGGAACGACATGCTGGCTCGAAATGAGCATCTTCTTGGTGACTGGGGATATGTGCGTGCTGATAAGGTACTATTAGATGAGTGAATAGTTAGCAGCAAGCAGCCCTCATCGGTATTGGGGCAGGACAGGGGGCACGATGCGGAATTTGCAGAAAGTAACCCATACGTGCAATGCCCTGTGACAGTAAAGTCCCATAAACACGTACGATTTTTAGAGAAAAAGTCCTGTAAAATCCATCGGTTTTATAAAAACCAGGTCACTGGATTCCCAGGGGCGTTTAATAGAAACGTTGTTGCAGGATGGTATTGTGTTCGAGGTTGTGCCTCCAATCAACGTCTATAAGGCACTTAATGCAGCTCGTGATCCTGGGATAGCCAAAAGGGGACTCCTCCACCAGTCTTTTGATGAAGTATTGGCTCGGTACAATGACTAATGCAACATACACAGAGGATGTTTGCGGTTGTTACTGCCGCTCAATATCTACAAGTCTCTTTCAAAAAGTAGAAACCTTACGACTTGAAAACATCTTTTGTTGCGTTTCATTAAACTTGTAGTTTTAAAAGATGGTTTACTTTCTGTGTTCAGAATTTTCTCTCCCCTCCTTGAAGATAAAATATTCGAAAGCAAATTACCTTTCATGCACTTGTTGTATGTTATTGAATAGACCCTATTCGGTCTGGGCTCGAGGAGAAGAGGAAAGGAATCCCGGCCGGAACCAATGCTCGAAAAAAAGCATTTTTTGTAAGGAGAGAAGATTAAGTTGTTGATAGAATTGAGTTATATGAGCAAAACGTGACACACCAGTAATGAAACGAACACTAGAATTCTGCAGTCTCTGTAGTTTAGTATGGTTAGTATCAGAAATATCAGTAAGGGAGAGAGGGAGGGGGGGGCGCCAAACGTCTTGTATGGAATGCCCCCCCCCCAACCCCCCTGAATAAAATTCGTTCCTACGCCCCTGCCACTCCATGTTCTTGGAATGAATCCTATACAGTCTCACTCGCGTGTCCACCCCCGAGGGCTGGCGGCGCGAACTCGCTCCGCGCAAGCGCCGCGCGTGAGCTCTCTTTACTCGAGTACAATTCCTCGCTGACTCGCCCTCTCCGCTAGTGCATCAACATAAACCAACTGACCCAGTTTCCGACAAGACGGCCTCGAAACCGGGAATAGAGAGGGGGGAGAGCTGAGTGCCGCTGGCGCTGGGTGGGTCAGTTGCATGTGGGAACGGCATATTCCCCCGCCGCCGGCCGGGATGCCTACTGTGAGCCACCGCGCATATCAACGTGTTCTATTTTGTATCAACCATCCAATGGGGATGCCGTGCGGCCGAGCGGAGCGCACATGCATGTTTAAGACACACTAACGGAAACGCGCTTCATTTTATTGGTGTGCTGGAGCAGAACCGGCGCGCCCCAGGCCTCGGGCTACCGCACCGAGGGACAGATCCGGACAGATCAGACCCAGCTCAAAGCGGACCGGCACCCGCGCGACTCGACTCACTTCCGATGGTTTATCGTGCCGACGGACGTTCGCCTGCAGTTCACGTGTGCTGTCGCGCGATACGCGACTCTCCTTTTTTATCTTCCCTTATTTTTTTTCGCTCCCTTTTACAATTTTTATTTCTCGCTCATATTTTTTTACATTTTTTTTATTTAAATTTTATTTACAATTTTTATTTTTTTTTTACCCCATGTCACCACTGCGGCCGTGGGGATGAGGGCTAGAGTGAGAGGGGGATAGGGAAGGAGAACGAGGGCGGAGAGCGATCGAGTAAGATAGGGAGAGAGGGAGGAGGAGGAAATCGAGGGAGAGTGAGAAAGCCGCGCAGCTGCCCTCTCGGGCACGTACGGACCTGGGAGGTCAATATTGGACTTGGATGACCAAATCTTTTGTCAGGGCTACAGGGGCCGGGTCCGGTCTGGGTCCCTGGCTCAGGTCTGTGGGAGACTGGACGACCTAATGGCTGACACGGCACCACACCGCGCCCCGCACTGCAGTGCACTCTGGTCCCGACCCGGACCCAGAACCTCAACAGGGCAGAGCTAATCTCCATCAAAGGCTCTATGAGACGGTCTCTTGTAGGGCGCGGTGGAAATGCCGCGGGGTCCGAGTTGGCAGCCACTTACTACTCACAAGAAAGTTTTCTAGCCCAAAGAAAAGAATGCTTAAGCAATAGACAATACAATGTTCTTCAATAAGTTGTGGAAATTTTTTTGCGAATAAAATGTCGCTTAGTCATTAAAAAAATACTTCAAATCAGAAAAAATTCTTAGTTGAAGCAATTGTTTCTTGGCCGCAGCAAAAAAAGGGTTGTCTTTATCTTAAGAATACTTTTCTTGGGGACTGAAAACTTTTTTGTGAGTGCACTGGCCCAACTAATACCTATTGACCTATTGCCAATATAACGCGCGTCTATTAGACAGACAGACATTTCTAAGAATTTTACTAACAATTAGCAGATGCAATATGATCTCGTCACTGAACCATTTATCCTCAAAGCTTACAAGTGCTGCTCAGAGAGTGACTTTTCACCCACCTGTTGCAAAGATGGGCGCGAGGAAGCCTGGACATGGGAATTATCTCGGTCAAGGATCGACACTTTGGAGGGAGGGGGGCGGGGGGCAAGTTCACTCCGTGCGGGGTAGGGTGAGGCGGTCGGTGTGCGGATCGACTCGAAGCTCTCTACAATGTAGCGTTATATCCACATGTTCGGTAGAAACACTGTCAGCAGCACCAGTGCCCCCGGCCCAGCACCCCCGGCCCAGCCCCCCGGCCCAGCCCCGCGGCCCAGCCCCCCGGCCCTGTCCCCGGCCCGCCACGGCCAGCCAAATGGACTCTGAGGGCAGCAGCAAGGACTCACAGTAAACTAACTTTTACGCGGCCGGACTGGACCGGCCACAGAGAGTGGAGCGGACACAGGCGACGCAAAGGGTCCTTCAGGGCGACACTGCGCGCAACTCACAATCTCTCTAGCTCTCTCTCTCACTTCCTCTCTTTGTGTCTCTTTCCCCTACTCTCTACCCCCTCCCAGCCGCTTATGAAAATTTAAAGCGCCTCCGCACGTGGCCCGGCCAGACGGCTCCAAACTATTTACAGCAAAAGTTACGCGGTAGGGGACGTTTTCATAATGATTATTTTTAATTTGCGTCGAAGAAAAGAAGGGCAGCTGCGAGTGGGCTGGACAAGGGGACGAGCGGAACGTAGGAGGAAGAGGAAGAGGATATAAATGTTCGAGAAAGTGGCAGTGTCAGTCGCAAATGCAATGCACTCTCCTCCCCAGCCAGCCGCAAAACTGAAATGGAAACGATCTGCGATTATGACGACTTCGACGGGAAAATGGGCTGCCTTCTTGCCGTCTCACAATTCAGTACAGTTATGCACTCAAGTTAATAGAACATTTTGTAAATTACAATTTACGCTAGGGCTAATTTGTGTAGTAAATTGTAAAACGATTTCTCATCGTCGTCCCTGTGCAGGTGCAGGTGTTGGAAGGAACACTCTTAAAAGCTTCCTGTGATTTTCACTGTAAGCTACAGTAAACAGTAAACCCTGCAACACTGCAGCTTACGGTAACTTTTCTTCGTAGGCTACGGATGAGTGTGAGCTATTTTGTGAATTTCACTGCTGGGTACAGTGCCAGCACTGTGACTTGTACTGGTATCCACTAGAGCCTGCGGCGATATTCTAGGTGAAAATCACCGTAAGCTACAGCGCTGCAGGGTTCACTGTAGCTTATAGTGAAAATCACCGTAAGCGTGTAACACTGACCATCGCGACTCCCCCCCCCCCCCTCCTGTTTATGCGATTGTTCCAATACCCTCCCATCATCATCGTTTTACTAGAAAAAGTCGTATGTATACGATAAAAGGCCCTATAAGACACTGTACAGAAACGAGTTATTCGTTAAGATTCAATAAAACAATGTGTTTCATTTTAAAATAGTTAACACTCTGTGATGAAAACGATCACTTAATTGAGATACGGTTCATCACTTCATCATAAAGTTAATAATTTGCATCTGGAACAGCCTCATCCCTTTGAAACAAACAGCTAACTCATTATCCCTCAGAACGAACACTTCCGTTTCAAAATGATTTTCATCGTTTCAGAAAGACATCATGCAGCAATTAATTAGGGCAATGTGTAAAATAAGTAATTTGACTGATAAACACATGTTGATATTATTTCGTCCTACAGGACTATATGTGTCGATATTGAACAAATTGTTTCGTACTCAGATGAAATAGCTCGTTTTCAAACGAACAGTATCATTTTCTAATAACGAGCTGATAATGTTGGTAGTTAAGCTCAGTAAGGAAGCATGTTTCAGTTCGTCTGAATGACGTCATCGTTTGCTGACAGGTCTGTGTGAGCAATACCTCATTCTCTGATGACTAACTAAGAGAGTTTTCAGCTGCAGGTCTGTATGATGTGTGTTGGCATTTGTTTACTGAAGACTTCTCAGTCCCAGAACGAATCCTTGCAAACAGAATTTTGTTAAAACGATGTGTTCTATAAAATTTTACGAGAAAGTACTCATTAATTTACATTTTTACAAACAGATTTCTAGCAGTGGAGAACAGGGGGAAGGATATCATCATACGATCGTCTTACCACTTGAAGCACTTTTAACAAACTCTGGATTCTTCACAGCCATCGTTTAATATTTCACTTTGTTTAAATCGGGTCCAAAGAAACAAAGTAATGCTTCTTGCATTGTTTCTTGCTTCTTGGGATCCGGTTTAAGTGGAGTGAAAAACCCTAATCTGCGAGTGAAAGAATTATCGCCAGACGAATTGAACCTCTCGGTAATATCATACCAAGATGATCGATCGCACTCCGTCTCTACTCTCTACCTCGGCGGAGGGTAAAATCGTCGCACGTTTATTTCAACTCCCACTTTAAACCCACCGGTGAGCATTGCACACTGTATGTAACGCGTGCATGGCATGTACGCTGTATATAAAGTGTGCATGATGCTCACTGTATGCAATGTATGCATAGACATGCTCACTGTATGTAATGTGTGCATGGACATGCTCACTAAAACTTCAACAGTAGGCAGGCATTGCGCACATTTTTGAACTATACGTGTGCATGGAGTCTGCGTACCCGACCCAACAGTGAGCATTATTGCTCACATTTAGTACAGTGAGCATGTCTATGCAGGGTAATATCTTCGCAGGGGTAAATTCCATTTGCCTGCACCAGTTAGGAGAGGTTAACGATCTTTGTTAATGCATACGGATGTTATTGATGGGCGTGACGGAGCAAGAAATGCCTTCTCGATATGCCCTGTGGGGCACTGCGCCCGGCAGGCCGTACTGATGGGACCTCATCATACCGCCCCGACCCCGACCCGCTCAGGCGGTAGGCATGAAATAACATCAAACGGAAATGAGGGCAGCAAACAGAAATGAAGGCTGGTAAAGAGAGGCTCACTCTCCTCGCGGGCGCGAATAAAAAAGACGGCCTGCGCCATCTGCTGATGTATAGTTAAACATTAACAGGCGTCTGCAGGGCGGCGGCGTGGAAGAGCCCAGCCCGAGGTGGCATTCACTCTTAAAATCTGTGGCCCGACTTTTAAGTCTAATACGCAGTATTATGCTCCAAAAGTTTATAGATGTGGCCAAAAATAGCCGAAAACGCTATGTATATATATAAAGAGTAAAATATGGATGAGAATTTGAGCTATTACGCTCAAATGAAGCTTTCATTACGCAGATAGTTATGACTTAATTACGGATAGAGTGACCCGACTTTTACACAAGTTCATGCCCCCTCGGCCTAGCCTAACCTAGCCGCCCCCCACTCCCTCGTACGGATAGGGGACTGCGCATACAGGGCGCGGCCCCGCGCCGCCCCGCATGCCGCGTCGCGTTATGTGGCCACGCACCGCAGACTCTCGGCTATTCCAATATCGAAGCCACCACCATTGTCGGCTGAACGTGACATTAGAGACAGACTCGACAGGCTGGTGAAGCCGCTTCTGATTTTCAATCTGAGAAGGAGGGAGAGAGAAAGAGAGAAAAAGAGAGAGAGGGGGGGGGGGGGTGGCGGGCAGAAAATGGTGAGTAAAGTTGCCGGATGTGACGAACAAGTAAACACACGCCGGGAAAACGAGCACCAGAACTTCAGGGATGGAAACAGAGAGAGAGAGAGAGAGAGAGAGAGAGAGAGAGAGAGAGAGAGAGAGAGAGAGAGAGAGAGAGAGAGAGAGAGAGGGATACTCACGGCAGGAGAGCATGGAGAGGATGCTTGGAACAGGCGCGGGAGGTCTGCAGGGGGATGAGGGCCATTGAGGAGGGGGTTATGACTACGGCCCGGCTGGCTTCCTCCCCTCCCTGCCGCTCACCAGCCGGGGCCGGGGCGGTGGAGAGAGAGAAAGACGTCCATGACGATGCTAATCTGAGGCGAGAGGCGGGGCGGCGTGGCGCGGCGCGGCCCTGGTCGTGTGCCACGGGTGCCACACCGCGGGGGTGACGCCCTTCCATCCGCTGCTGCTCCTCCTCCTGCCAGCTGCCTCCACAACGTGGACACAGTCTTCCTTGGTTGCGGCGGCATGAAGCAGCGGGATAACGACCGAGTTTTAACGCGGTCCCCTCCCGTGGACGCTCCCGCTCCGCCCCGCCACGCCCCACCACATGGAGCAATCGGTCCTTGCCAGGACCGTGTCCCGTCCCGCTGCCACGCCCCGCTGCCACGCCCCGCTGCCACGCCCCGCTGCCACGCCCCGCCACGCGCCCCACCACGACCCGCCCTTGTTCAGCCGGGCCGCGCCACACAAAGTGATCCCATGTTGGCCGATTAGGTGGTAGTGAAAGGTAAAGCCCGTTTGGGTCAGGCGGGACGGGACGGGACGGGGCGTACCCGACCGGATCGGACGGGACAGGACAGGACAGACCACCCTGCCCATCCCCTGCCTCGCCAAGCACGCCCCATGCCACCCCACCCGCCCACCCCGTCCTTTGCAGACGACAATGGGATGAGAGGGCTCACCCTCACCCAAAGTCCAGCACGGGGCTGCTCTGCTGGGCGGGCTGGCCGGCCACTGGGCCACGCATGCCGCGCGCCCCGCGCGCGCCCCACGACGACGGCCCGGGCCCGGGCGGGACAGCGGGGCAAGGGCATACCGACAGACCACCGTTTCCGCCAACCTGGCAAATTCGTTTTGGCCGCTATCCTCGTCGCCAAAGGAATGGTCATCAAACGCAACGGACGGGGGGCCTCGCCGTTCCAGAAACCTGGCTGGCGATAAAATTGAATTTGCGCGGGCACAGCCCGGCCTGGTCCGGCCCCGGCCCGCGCTGTGAAGGCACCCACCACGGCTGATGGTGAAAGAAGGTGGTGGTGGTGGGTGGTGGTGGTGGGGGTGGGGGTGGAGAGAGAGAGAGAGAGAGAGAGAGAGAGAGAGAGAGAGAGAGAGAGAGAGAGAGAGAGAGAGAGAGGACCCTGGACAAATAACTGCGACCCAGGCATTCACACCAGCACGCGCCCGGCACGTGCCCTGCAGCAAACATCGCAGGTCGCTGGGAAGGAAAGGGAAAAGAAAGTCGAGAGCAGCGAAACAAAAACAGCAGAAGAAGTGGCAGGAGAGGAGAGGTCCTTAGCGTTACAGCTCCGGCCCCACTCCGTCCCGCCCCTCCAGGAGACAGCGCCACGTATTTTCATCAAAATAAAACCAGGCATTTAGTGCGGCCAATTAAATATAAAGCCCGATGCCCAGCCGGCCGGGCCCGGCAGGCTCCGTGCCGGTGTCCGGCTGTTCCGGCGTTCACTTGCTGGCCTAGGTGTCTCGTTACTCCCGCACCCCTGTAGCGGTAGCGCCTACATGATACCTCGAACCATAAAAGAGACCTCCCGGCGCGACGTGGGTATCTCTCCAAAAGTCCGGAGAAGAACTCACGATAGACTTGATGTCCCGCCGCGCGCAGCAACGCTGCTCCTGCACCGACGGTTTTTTTTCCTGGCCACGCTGAAAAAAGAAACAGAATAAAGACATGAAGCGGAAGGTCAGGCAAAAGTCCTTCCTGACTTATGACAGCGCACACGCCCCTGAGCACCGTGTCGGTGGGACACTTTCCGCAAGGCTCCGGGGCGGGGCGAAGTGGGGTGGGGCCCGCGGGCCGACGCTGCTTATTCACGCTGTTGCGGGGCCCTGACCCCCGCAGTGCCCCGCCCCACCCCACCTCGCGCCACCCCGAAGCGCCCTCGCCGCCGCCGCTTTTTGTACGGCCGAGTTTTACGAGGAGCCTTGGGGGTGAGATAAGGTGCGGAACGGGAGCAGCGCGCCGGGCGGGGCGGGGCGCGGCGCTGAGCGAAGCTGCGGCCACAGAGGGGCACCACACCGGCACTGGCACCGCGAGCAAGGCCACTGCCACGCCTCGCCTTGCCACGCCGCGCCTCGCCACGCCTCGCCACACCACACGACAGATACAAAACGCTCTTGAGAGTGGCCGGGCCGAGCGTGGGCGAGGGCGGGCGCGCCGACGCGAAGGGCCGTGCCGGGCCCTTCCGGCGATTGATAGGGCCGCACAGTGATATGAGGCGGTGTGAGATTACCTCCATCAATCAACAACAATATGAGGGCGTGACGCGCTGGGATTAGGACAGCGCCTCGCCGCGCCTCGGCTCGCGCTCCGCCGCCCGCGCCGCCGCGCCGTCTCCAGACGCATACCGCCGCAGCACTATGGAGGGAGAGCTTTGCAGCTCGCTGTATCCGAGAGCATTCTCAGACGGCGGACATGGAGGGTTTCAGCTGCTGAACTGAGGGGTCGTCATATTGGTATTTTTAGCAGATTATACAAGTAACACAATAACAATCAACTAAGAAAGAAATACTTCACATACTTAAATGAAGATCGATGGGTCTTGGTTTCCAAGACTTCGTCTTAAGAAGTTGTAAGAATTTCAAGACAAAGATGAAAAATACGATTTCACGAAATCCTGGTCACAACGGAGTTTCTATGACCATGGTAAAATTATTGTGAATGAATAATAAGACTGTACGAAAAACCAGTAGTTTTGCTTAGTTTATAGTTTGCGGTAGTCGTGATTAGTGGCTGGATGTGCAACATGGAGTTGCACACTTACAAGTGCTAAACAACTGCACACTTGGTTTAACAGTGCACACGCCCACTGCTACAATTTCTTAAATGCACCAGGTGAACGGACATAACAATATGAGGAGTGCGAGCGCGCATTTAAAAAGGGCAGGGCGAAGGTGGTCTCGATGTCAAAGAGTACCACTTCCAATGGGCCGGCGGCGAAGTGTGTTTGAAGGGGAAATACGGGGGTATAGGAAGCTTAATCACAAATGCGAAACACATTCTATTGGCACTACCAACGCAATTAACACATCCCGCAGCCGGGATTGCGCCCCGAATGCATTAAGAGACGGAAACGAAGCAAACAGCAATCTCATGGGCGCAAACAGGCCGGTTCAGGAAGGAGGACGGGAGAGAGAGGGGGAGATCTGCTGTAACGAAGGGTTACACATTCAAAACAAGACGGCTGGATGTTTTTTACCTCAAACTCTTCCTAACGCAATACGCAACAAATTAAACAGGCCAAGTGCAATAGAGTATACTTGGAATTGTATCAACTCTCTTAAGGAAGGAAAAAAAATGGAGAATTATGGAGCGTCCGTCCCCTCCCGCCTCTTGTAAACAGGCAGGAAGGGCTGGCCCTTATCCCACCCGACCCAACCCCACGCTGAAAATTCTGCTCTCCCTCGTCCGCTCCGTGGTCGTGCCATTATAACTTTGCCGCTGCTCATGTGTGTGAGCCCGGTGTACCACCCCAAACCTCTCGCCCTGGTGACTATCCCTCCCCGGGACCCTGCTTGACACCTGTTCCTCCGGCGCAGCGCATGAGCTAAAGCTATCGGATAACAGGACCCACCCCATCCTGCCGCCACCCTGCCCTGCCCCGCCCTGCAGGCTCTGCAGCCCACGCCACGCACGGACGGGTCTGATTCACTTCCTATGCGCTGTGCCTGCGGCGACGCGTCGTGAGGCAGCACCAGGCACCTGCTTTCGACGACGTTTTCTATGGTTTTCCCTCATCTTCAGTGGTCTTCCCTAACATTTTCCAGGCTTCCTTAAAATTTCCCGATTTTCCCTCAAGTTTTCGGGTCTTCCCTAATATTTTTCGGTTTTCGCTTACCATTTGTGGCCTACGATTTTAATGGTTTTCTTCGGTTTTCTTTGGTCTTCCTGGTGGTCTTCCCGGTCTTCCCAGTTTTCCCCGGGCGGCCGGTGTACGCGCTCAAACCAAGTTGCGGACCCCTCGGTTCAAACCATACACCAGCAGATGTTTACTTTTTAAACACTTTGCAAGTGCTCAGTTGTCTATACACTTGGCGCAGCGTGGTATCCCTATGCTTCTCCGTGTGAAGCCTCGCCCAAGTGTTTACTTCTATGCATCACAAAATGTTTAACCTCTAAACATTTACGAAGTGTTTCGTTGTTAAACATATCGTCATGTTTAGTTCATGCTATACATCATGTCATGTATAGAATTGCCAACAATACACCATGATGTTTAAAAGCTAAACATTTGTTTTACCAGTGTACAACACAGGCTTATTAGTGCTTACATCCAGGGGTCTGCAATACAGACGTCATTCCACCGGGATAACAACCGCTTTCGACTTCTCTAACTTTTTCTTTCACAGCGTCGATGAGTTGACCCCGAAAAGCGTCAAGGCACAGGAGGGAAGGGTGTCGGAGCATGGCTCCAGGACGTTTGACCCAAACTTTGCTGGACCAGTCAAGCATCAATTTTAGCATCGATTTTAGTTTGTGGCTGCAGGACGTCACGCCACACATCTAATGTCCGTTTCTGATTGATATCGAGGTGGGTGAGCCAGCCGCACCAAGCCGCACTATATATGGTGGGTTCACCAATTAGGCTCCGTGCGGAGAGGCTTTGAGACGAGCACTCCTCTGTCTTTCCTCATTCCTTCTCTGCCCCTCTGGCAAAGAGATTCCAAGCCTCTCCGCGATTCCCCTGAGGCCTTCCCTACTCCACCCCCACATCTCCGCCCTGGCAGGCGGCGGCATCAGCTCGCGCCATGGCGTCCGCCGAGGTGTTTGACCACTTACAGCTGGAGTGTACATGTGAGTACATCTGAGATTTTGGGGGCAGAATTCAACTTTATTTGTCAATATAGGTGTAAACTGGTAATGAATGAAATTATTCAACAAAACTCTATGCAAAGACGGCTGTTTTTAGCAGATGATACGAATTATCTGCCTGCTTGTACTGTCATACAGCGAGCAGCCTGCACAGAGCAGCGCAGCCAGCAGAGAGCAAACGGCAGCTAGTGTGGCATAATATTACACAGGAGGGAAAATGTCGCGCGGCCGCGAAGCGCGGCGCGTGCTCGCCCCGACCACTCCACGCCACCTCTCGGGCCGCTGAGCAAATATTAAACATTAGCAGTTAAACATCAGGTGATGTTTAGAACTAAACATTTGTTTAACCAGTGTAGTCTTACGTAAACACACAAACTAATGTAGCATTTAATTTGTCATTACGTAAGTTTCTTGTTTGTCCCGCCAAGTGGATTTGTCGTTTGTGTCACTTCTTACAGTTGTAGTTCTGTATGTTGATCGTCAAATAGAACACCTCCCTGAATCGAGTCATAGAAGTCCATGTCTTTATCTCTTACATCTCCAACCAAGTATCTACTTGAAAGATAACAATTCAACACAAAGCTCTTTAAAGAAGACATGAGAGAAAGGTACAAGTGGTTACCCAGGTAAGACCTGCCACGTGAACCGACCGGCAACACCAAGAAGGCCTCTCCTGCTGTTGTGTCCTGCTGGGTTAAGTCAGGATGGGACACTGTCTCTACGGATATTGTGGCAAAATCCTTCAAAAAGAGTCGCCTCAGCAACAATCTCGATGGAACCCAGAATGACGCTCTGTTGGATGACCGATGAGACAAAGGGAGGTGGCAATGACGATGCCGCTGATGATGGAAAAAGCGCAGATTCTGAACCCGACGACCCGGACTCCGAGGACACCAACGACGAGAAGGACGAGAATGAATAAGTTTTTTTTTAAAACTGAAATTTAATCTTATTCTTAAATTTTACGATTAGTTTCTTGTTACGAAATAGGTATTTACCAGTTCACCTACCAAAGAACCTGATCTGTTTGTCGTTTTAGTCTTTTTATGTCAGTTGTTTGAGATAATTTTGGTAATTACATGGTTTGACTATGTAAATAAAGAATGCATGTTTTTGTTTTTCATTTGCCATTCTCTCTGATACTGCTGATGCCGCGCGATAACGTCTTGACTGTCTGTGATTGATCTAGATCCTTTCCCGAATCCCGAATACAATCGTAGTTTGAATCAACTTTTCGTATTTTGTAGCCGAATATAACCCGCATCCGATCATAACCCACACCCCACTTTTGGAGCCTTAAAAATCGGGAAAAATGTGCGGGCTGTTATCGTATACATACGGTAAACTAAAGCCTGACATGGTTTTTTTTTATTATCGGTTTCTCTTTCGCTCCGGTTTGACTCAGCTCGTCCTACCCCCTTCTTGAAAAAATATCCCCTTCCCATGTTCATTTTGCCTGATGAGTAAAGCATTACTATAAGAAGCAAAATTTCAATTAAAATTTTGAAAATTTCTCCAAGACAGATTTTAACTTGACGACAGAATCGAATGTACAAGATTAAGTAAGTAAGTAGGTATATACTTAATATTATCAAATTCCATTCGTTAGTTCATTTTCTGCGGTAAGGGGCCATACGAAACAAAACGCACGTTGATTTGATTTAAGAAGGCAGCACCGTTGCCTAGAAAAAGATGGCAAGTCAGATGTTTGAGTCTTCTACAGAATGCAGAGATTAGGATATTTGTCTTTGAAGGCACCACTTATTTAAAGACATCAATTTCAGAAAGAAAAAAAAACATGACGAAGCTATTGCTAAGGCGCCCAAAAGAAAATGCGGTTCTTGTCCGGATGTAGATCACCTCGAAAAATATCCGGACTTGCACGCTGCCTCACACGCGAGGGGATATGCACTCGCGTAATAGTCGGGTCACTCTATCCGTAATGATTTGCGTAATAGATGCGTCATGGCCAAAATTCTCCATATATTACTCATTTTTGGGTCGATTCAGGCTGTTTTTGCTTCACTTCAGGCCAAATCTTCAAAATTTCGGAGCGTAATAAACGTCATAGTCGGATCACAGACTTTAAGAGTGAATACCCCCTTGCTCACACGCCTTTCCCACGCGCGATGTACGCGTTTCCCGGCCGCCCCTCACGGGTTCCCTACCTGCTCATTACGCTCCGGCAGCGGCGGGAGGAGATGAGCTGTGGTGCGCCCACCCCGCTCGGCGCTGCCTTAATATCCTTGGCCTTTAGCAGAGCGAAAGCGGCAGCATAGCGCGCGGGGCGCGGGGCTTCCCTGGTCAGCCAACAAAGTTGGCTGCTCTGTGCCTCGCAACTCCGCTGCACGGCGCGAGACTCCAGGCACACGACGACGGCCGCACAAATGAAGATCCTCGGGATTGCAATAACGCCCCGGCCCGGCCCGGCCCGGCTCGAGGCCGAAACGGGGCAATAAAGGCGGCAGTCAATCTCCAACGAAGGCGGCATTAAACTGCCCTCTGCACAGCAGGATCAGGAGGCAGGGCTACCCGCCGCCACTACCGCAGCGGCGCGGCGATGCATCGGTAGCAGTCGATTGGGGGCAAGGGATCACAAGAAAAACACTTCTGAAGCCGGACCGGAGCCCAAACAAACTCGCCGCCTGAAACAAAGGCCCGCCAATGACAATGACGCCCCGCCCTGGTGCGCCCCCCCCCCCCCCCAGAACCGCTCCCTTCCCCTCAACCACACAACGGGGTCTTCCGCCTCACACCGCCCAATCCTGCCCCTGCCCGGCCCGCCCATCTCACACAGCCCATTAGACGCTCGCCCGGCCCGAAGCCCCACAGAGCCCCCGCGGGAAGGAATGCCAACGGATTGAACATTAACCCCGCTTTTTACAGCCCCGTTTTAATGTCTCCGCCGCCGTGTGGGTGGCGGATGGTGGGTCGGCTTTGGGTCGGGTGGCGCGGAAGGGGCCGCGCGAGTCGGTTAAGGCAGAACCTGACACGACCAAGCACGATGGAGGAGACGGTGCCGGACGGTCCCAACCCCTCCCCGGCCCGTTGTGTAGTTGTCATGCCCATACCTCTCGGCCAAGCGCTTGAGAGGTGTGCGAAGGCGAAGCAGGGACACAGCTCCCCGCCCTGGTGCGAAAGTCGGCACCCGAAACTCGCAAACCCCGTTGTTTGCCGTCCACCTTTAGGGGCAGGGTGACTGGATGCCGCGGCGGCACCCGAGACGGCACAGATTTGCAATTCAGAGGCGTTCGGGTCGGGTGGGGTCCAGGCAGACAGGATCAGGCCTGGACAGGCAGCGTTCCTCCCCTTCCCAGGGCTGTCCCGGACGCGTGACGGCCGCGGATGGCCCGGGGCGGGCGCCCGGCCGGGGTCGCGAGGATGCGCTTCACCCGAGAGGACATATTATTTCGTGTTGCGGGTCCCGGGCGGCCCGCCTCGGCCCCAACCCGCCCGCGCCTGGGCCCCCATGGGTGAGCTATTTGGCAGCAACAGATGTGGTCGATTGAATCTCACGAGAGCGAGGCGCACACCATGCCCCGCCACTAGAATGGCAGCCCTGGTGGTTGATTTGAAGTCTGCACCCCACATCCCCCGCCCCGTCCAAACAAGGAAACGACGTGGACGATGCAGCCCTATACACTCCCAACCCAAATCATCAGTTTCTAACATTCCAAAACGTTAAAAAAAGGATAGTGACAACATTGTAAAAACTACTCTGCAAATCCAAGTGACGAACTGAAAAGTTCTGCAGTTAAAAAGTTCTGCAGTTGCAAGTGCACCTTTCTGACTAAGATGGAAAATGTTTTTTTTTCCGAGGGCACCATCATCTTCATCTTGAAATTCTCTTTCAAACGAGTATATGGTTGGTAAGGTTGCGGCTGAAATTGAAACGGCTACGAGTCCTTAAATAAAATTTTGGGAATTCGTATTTTTCTGCGTACCCGTTTCAATTTAAGCCGCAACCCTACCAGCCATATACTCGTTTGAAAGAGAATTTCAAGACGAAGATTATGGTGTCCTCGGAAAAAACATTTTCCATCTGAGTCGGGAAGGTGCACTTGGAACTGCAGAACTTTTTAGTTCTACACTTAAAACTGTCAAACAGTTCGTCACTTGGATTTGCAGAGTAGCAATCTGATCTTTTGGTTTAGCATTGAAGGAGAGAAACAAAACCAAAGTCACTTAGAAGGCAGTGTTTCCTTCCAACCGGCTCCCCGAGTGGACTAACAGTACTGGCTCACGGTGGTTTGCACGGAGGAACCTCGCTGACCCCTGTTCGCTTTACTTCGTGTCGCCCTCCGCGCCTCCACGCACTCAGTCCCGCTCCTCTGTTGGAAGCGATACAAACGTGTGCAAGCAGTCCAGTCCTTTAGAGATCGACCCGAGGCTGCAGGCTTGAGGGCAGAAGCCACTGAAACACGTTATTTGTTCGTCCCGCTCCGCAGGGAGCGCAGCCGGGCCGGCCTGCAGCAGCAGGGGAAGTGCTCGTAGTCTCCTTGGCTTTCCCTCTGTTAGTTCTGTCGTCGTGGCGGTGCGTCCAACGCAATCAGGCCGACCAACACACGAGATCAAGTTTGGAAGTAGCGCGCGGGGCGACGAGGCCGCACGCACCGCAGCACCAGCTGTGCGAGGCGTGGTAGGGCGAGGTGGGGCGCACAGCCCTTACTTCCCTCCTCTGTACACTGGGTTTCCCTCGCAACCTCAATACGCTCACCACGCTGCGGAAAATTTCTGCGGATTTATCGAAAAAAAAATTCCAAGTAGCATGATGTAAAATTTAATAGAAAACTTTTAACATTACAAGCAATGCTTTATCGACTTTGAATTTACTGCCGGTCAAGAATAGGCTGTCGAAAGATATACATAAAATCGACACCTTAGACTGAAAGGCACGCAGTTCAGCCGCCCATTCCAAGACTAACGCAGTTCAGCCGTGAGGTCCGAAAGACACGCAGTTTACCGCTCCAGACATAGGAACTGCGTGAGTCTTGGATTGAGCGTCTGAACTACGTGTCTTTCGGAGCGCACGGCTGAACTGCGTTAGTCTTGGAACGGGCGGCTGGACTGCGTGCCTTTCAGTCTAAGGTGTCGAAATGTAAATATTAAAAGATGGAGATAAATTTTTAAGGTGCTCTGAGATTTTGCTCAGTACAAGAAGAAACGCTTTCTCTCGCGCGGTCGCGGTCATACATTAAAGAACCATAAGTAAGAGTATGCTCAATTTCATTCACAGCCATCATGCGTACAATTTGTGCATAGTTATGCACGATTCTTACATATTATAATGCATAAAAATTGTGCCTGCTTATGGTGGTTAATGATTCTGATGTTTATGCACAAATGAAATGCGTAAAAGTTTTAGTGTGTAGGAAATCCAGTAGAAATTGCGCCTACACTGAAAATCCAACAGTGAGCATTGCACACTGTATTTAAAGCGTGCATGGCTTGCACGCTGTATATAAAGTGTACAGGATATGCTCACTGTATAAAACGTGTGCATGGACATGCTCACTGTATGTAATGTGTGCATGGTAATGCTCACTAAATCTTCAACAGTTAGCATTGCAACTCAATGTGTGCATGGAGATGCTTCCTGCGTACCCAACAGTGAGCATTGCTCACATTTTGTAGAGTGAGCATTGCCATGCACACATTACCTACAGTGAGCATGGCCATGCACACGTTATAAACAGTGAGCATACCGTGCACACTTTTTATAAAGCGTGCATGCCATGCACGCTCTATATACAGTGTGCAATGCTCACTGTTGGATTTTCAGTGTATGGAAAAATTCGCCAGTGTTCAGATGGATGCGCGCTCATCTTCGGAGGTGTAAAGCGTCTACTTGCCTGCAAAGAGCGGCATTCGTGCTTTTGGATTTCAATGAAACGAATCTGAATTCTTCCTCAAAAGCAAAATTTAAAATGTATCTTTCCGGCAGTTCACTATTTCTTTTTTTCTTTTTTATTCTGACTTAGCAGCTGGCACGCTTCCGACTTTAATGGGTAGAGCCCCTCCCCCCCCCCCTCCCTCTACTCCCCCATCTGGTCCAGTTTACTCCTCATGGCCCTGCTGCGGTCCTCCTCTTGCCGAACTAGACAGGCCCAAGCCGGTGCGGGTATGTACCTTTATGCGGCCGGACCGGGCTGCCACTGCTGGCAGGACAGTATCACACCAAGCCGGCTCTGCTCTGCCAAGATCGCGATAACCGTCCGCTCGACCGGCCCGCCACGCCACGCCACGCCCCGCCGATCCACTCTCAGGGCCACCCGTCCCGGGCAGCGTGCCAGATCTGAGGTGTTTCAAATCCCACGCCGTGGGCGCCGGGCGCCGGCCGGCGCATTGCGCAGCGGGGCCCTTTCAATAGACGCGCTGCTTTTACCCGACGTCCAGCGGCACTGAGAAAGGACGTTGCCGCCATAGATCAGAGAGACGCAGCACTTCCAAAATTCATTTTGAAACATTTTGTGTCGTAGTATCTGTTCTCTATTTATTTTCTAAATATCGTAACTCTGTTTTTATTGGTGCTTGAAACTTTCTTTCATGAGACTTGAAGCTCCATCAGTTTCTTTCTGACACATGCGCAGCAATTTCTCGTCAACTTTGCATAATTTAGGTGGGAATCACGCTACATTCAAGAGCAGGCGACAGCACGGATGACTAATTCATCCGCCTGGCAACCGGAGCCCTCCGGGGCGCCGCGTCCAGAGCTACGTCGCCCCCCCCCCTCTTCCCTCCCCCGCGGCGGCTCAGAACAAAAGTCCCGGCATCCACGAGGTTATTTCGGTAATCCTCCTGCAACTCCTCCGCCACGCGGAACACCCAGCCCCATAGCCCTACGCACTTTTGGGACGCGAATAACAAAGTTTGGCAATGGCTTTTCCCTATTTCCGGCCGTCGCGGCGCTACAGGTGAGCCCCCACCCCCCTCCACCAATCTTCCCCCTCTCCTCTGCCTAAGCCTGCTGTGCCCCACCCGACAACTTTCAGACGCGGATCGACGTCGTTTGATAAGGCAACAATGTCGAAACAATAGGCTGGGCACTTATTGCCGGCTGAGAGTCGCTACGCTGGGGGAGGGGCGGCGGTCCTGAGCGGGGCCTCGCCGGCCTCGCACGGACCGAGCTACAGACGCGCCCAGTCGGGCGGCAAGGCAAGGGAGGGCGCCGTTTGGCCGCTTTCCTTTTCAAGGGCGGCTGGGGGTGAAAAGGGGAAATATAAAGTTGAGGGGCGTCAGGGCGTGGCGAGGGGCTAGGGGCATCAGCAGCAGCCTCCCCCCCTCCCCCCCCCGCGCCCTGCCCCGCGTCGCCCCGCCTCGCCCCGCCTCGCCCCGCCTCGCCCCGCCTCGCCCCGCCTCGCCCCGCCTCGCCCCGCCTCGCCCCGCCTCGCCCCGCCTCGCCCCGCCTCGCCCCGCCTCGCCCCGCCTCGCCCCGCCTCGCCCCGCCTCGCCCCGCCTCGCTCCGCCTCGCTCCGCGCCCGACCCGCCGAGATGACGCCCGGGGTCGGCGTGCCATCCAACGTTGCAAACTCTGGGCAAGCCATTTACGGAACGACGAAAAACACTTGAGGGGTGTGGGGTGTCGAGATGGAGCGGAGGGAGGGGGAAGGGTAAGGGGTGGCCGACCCGCGAGGAGCAGAGGACGGGAGACGGGCGACCCTGAGCTCCGCGGCCCGACCCCGACCCCAACCGACCGATTCTCTGCGGTTTCGCGCGATAGGAATCTGCATAACGCATCAAACCACTGTTAATTTCCAGTTTGAATATCTGAATAATTCATGAAGGTATAAGGATGGTACCCGCCCCGCCCTGGCGCGTACGCGGACGCGTCCGGCTAGAGCTTCCACTTCAGCTGGGCAACATGCACAAACTACGGATTTAGCTTATGCACTACCTTGTACACGACGCCAGTAATACCGTGCAATGCCGTGTAATATCTTCTCAAACAGAGTAATATCGCGTAATGCTTGGTATTTCCCTGTAATACCCCTAACAATAAGGCATTGAACCATTTATCATATATCACTGGAAATATAATAGTCACAGTCACATTTCTCGCCCGCATAATGAGCGAGTATTTTTTCATCGCTCAGTAAAAGTGACGTTCGCTAAAACGACTGAAATCAAGTCTTCACTGAGGCTGGTTTTGCGATACTTTTAACACAAACCCATGCGATAACTTGTGTTTTGCGATTCCCACGCTACAGAGCATGATAACCCCCAAAAATGTGATAAAAGTATAACATTCTTGTGATAAATTCATCACAGAAATTATTTTATTACAGTTTTTGAGATGATTTTATCACAATAATATGATACTTCTATCACATTTTTTGGGGGTTATCATGCGCATTAGCGTGGGAATCGAAAAACACCAGTTATCGCAAAAATTGAGTAAAAGTATCACAAAACGGATTTCAGTGATTTCAGGTATTTTGAAATCGCAGCAATAGAGTGGCATTTGATGACTTGACGCAAAAAGAATCATCGAGGTCTAGAGCGATGATAATCTGTCTCGGTCTCCCAAGAGCATATAAATTTGGTACAGAAAAGTCGCTCTCCAACGAAAATATTTAATGAATAACAATGGATTAAGGTATCTAACATGACCGGATGTTGAATCTGGACCTCAGGGCTGATGGTCAGCCACGTTGACCCCATGGGCCACGAAGCCAACGTGTGGGCTTCCCCAGGATCAGTACATTATACCACGAAAGTTCAGAAAAATTCAAGAAAATTCAGAAAAAAATTCAGAAAAATTCAGATAAATTAAAAAAAAACACTAAATTTCCCCAAAACTCAGAGAAATTCTGGAAAATTCAGAAAAATTCACAACATTTGTACACCAGCGCAATACCTGGTTATACCCGGTACACTGTTAAAAATACCGTGAGGAGCTACGGTATGCGTACGGTCTGTACCGTAATTTTCATGTACGGTCAGACCGTAACGTAAACTTACGGTACGGACTGTACTTTATGGTGGATGGAGTGTGCTCCACTGAACTTCCCCGACATGTTTGCAGGCTACGGTGTGTACCGTAAGATTCAGACCGTAGTCAAAAATTACGGTCCGGGACCTGGCAACAAATTTACAGCGCATACCGTAGGCATTTACCGTGGTATTTTCCAACAGTGTAATGTCTGGTAATGACTGGTAATACTCAGCAATCTCCCATAATACAATAATACGTATATACCCGACAATACTCGCAATACCTTGTAATACCTCGTAATACAGGTAACACGCGTTATACAGAGTGGTCTGTACCGGGTGTACAAAAAGTGGCAGTGTTGCGGGTTTGCCTATCCCGTTCGCCCGTAAGGCGCCATGGCCCCCGTAGCGGGTGAGTATGTGATCCCGCAACACTGTTACGCATTCAAAGAAACACTCGGTACACAATAAACCTCCGTGGCGAAACCCCCTCGCTCGTGCAACAATATTCGAAAATGACAACTCTCTTTCCTAACTACTTTCCTTGTTTTTGTGGGCCCTCCCTTCCCCGTCAAAGACGGTGGAAACGCCCGGGAAGATTCTAAAGTAATTTTTGTTTCGCACCTACCGGGTGTGATGGCTCCACGCTCGGCCACGGGATCAACTCCCCTGTCCACCCATACCTAGGTTAACGGACACAGAGCGGCCGACTGATGCCCCCAGGGCAGTTACCTGAAACAATGAGACAAAAGTCGTCATTAGAGCCTCACGCTTGCCATTCTAAACGGAACACGGTGTGGGAGAAAAATGAACGCAGGCTGCCGCCAGGTATAAAACAGACTGACAAAATTAGGGGATACAAAAAGAAGAAAAACGTCAGCAGCTGTTATAAAAACACAAAAAGAAACAGGCACAGCAGACAACACGCGGCACGAAAACAAAACGTGACACACACACAACAGAGCCGGTGGTGGTAGTGGCTTCCCGACGAAACAACGCGTCACACGACGCGGAGCTCCAGCCCGTAATTACATCGTGTCGGCGCGGCGCGGCGTGCCGGTCACATTCGGTCACATTGGCTTTGACCGAGTACGCCCCATTTATCAGCGCGCCAACGACCCAGAGCCTTGCGGGTGCAGACGTGTGACCAGACCACGTGACTAACCCCCCCCCCTTTCGGACGCAGCCCGGCCGCCCCGCGCTACACTGTGAATCACGAGGAGAGGCCTGCTAGAATGGGGCTAATGACGGAAAAGTTGCGAAACTCCGAAAAAAAAAGGTAGTCGGACATTTCCGGACATATTTTTCTTTACAGAGAGCAATAAACAATACGAAACGTTTCGCAGGGCCCTCTTCGGCCTCCGGCTGTCCCTCTCCACGATCGTGCTCTCTCTCTCTCTCTCTCTCTCTCTCTCTCTCTCTCTCTCTCTCTCTCTCTCTCTCTCTCTCTCTCTCTCTCTCTCTCTCTCGTCCCCAGCCGCTTGCTGCTGGATGATTGAGTGGGTTAAACGAAGCAGCCCAGGGCCAGCCCAGTCATGTTTCGTCAGCGCAAGGTAGAAGTGTCGGCATCCGGCTGAGTAAGCAGTCAGTCGAGGCAATACAAACAAATGCTTCGCAATGCGAAGCATCCGATTCCTTCGCAACGATGCTTGGCAAGGTTTTAACAGTGCACCCGCGCCCGCCCTGTACTGCACTCACTGCATCCGACTCGCGCGACAACCAAGATAATATACTGGCCATATATATAACTCGGTGCAGAAGAGAGGACACTTAGTCTGCTCAGTGCATAGAGGCCTACTTATGTCGGGTGTAGCGCGAGGCCGAGACAAGGCCGCGATCGCAGAACTGTTTAATTTGTTCAAACTGTATATCGGAGTTTCCAGTTTTGCAGTTCAAGCCACTACATTCGTTAATTTTGTAGTTTAAACCATTGTTCTTCCGAGTCCCACGGTCTTAACTGCCGTACTTTAGTTTCACAGTTTCTAATGTCATGTGGTCCAACACATAGATTTGCAGAGCAGTTCAGACTTCACTGCTAAAATATACCACGGTAAACACCTGGTAAAAATAGTTTCTTGTATTTCAAGATCTGTCTTGGATGTCCATGTCCATTGGTATTCTCCATAAGATCCGAGAAAGATCTTGAAATACAAGAAACTATTTTACAGTGTTTTACACGCCGTCAATTTGTTACCTGGTCCCGGGCCGTGTAAATTTTGAATACGGTCACGGTCAGAATCTTACGGTACACTCATTAGCCTGCATGTATGTTGGGGAAGTTCAATGGAGCACATTCTATCCACACTCAAGTACAGTCAGTAAAGAAACGATACGGTCTGACCGCGTACACGAAAACTACGGTACCCGGAGGCATACCCTGACTCCGTACAGTATTTTTAGCAGTTTTTGTGCAAACTATCATCGCTTATACGGCTTGGTAGAAAATCTTTGGCATTCTGTACTAGAATTGGAGCTCGAGTTAGAACAGAGCGCGGCCACATGCGGCTTACAAATATCAGCACCGGGCATCCAAAACTATTTGGGCGAGGAGGGAGGGCGGTCAGTAAAACACATGCATACACTCACTCACACTCACTCTCTCTCTCTCACACACACACTCACAAGTGAAATGTGCAGCCTTTGCTCTCCCTCCCTTTATTATCCCGAGTGGCATTGCCTGGTAATATTCGAGATGTACTGGCCTGGTGCGGTCCACGGCCGCCGGTGCAGGGCTTATTGCCCCACGAAGTGCCGGCAGCCCGCCTACACGCTAGCGTGCAGGGTAAGCTACGGTCGGTGGCTGACTCAAGTCGGCTTCGATACCGGGAAAAACCTTTAACAGAGTTTGTTCTGCAGTTCTTTCTATCGGAAACGCAAACAGACAGACATACAGACGGACGGACACAAAACAACCCGAGAGCGTGGTGGTGCGTGACCTTCGAGACATTTATCGTCTCGACGGGGGATGGCTGACGAGGCCATAACAGGGTATATGGCGGGAGAGCTCTGTAACTGTGTCGGAATCGGGAGCGACAATCGCACCGCTGGGGCCGCGAGCGGCGCAGCGGGGCAGGGGCAGAGAGTCCAAGGGGCTGCCCCACCCTCGCGCCGCCCCGGGCCGCCCCCACGCCGGCCTGGGGCGGGGCTGTGACGGCGTCGAGGGTGCGATCACGGCGCTATCACTGCGCCACCCGACGTGCCGACCTTGCCTCCTATTAGCAGCCTGGGACGTGGTGGGAGAGGAGCTAGATGGTCTCGGAGCCGGAGACCGGCCAGCCCGGAGCTCTTCACCGATGACTCTCGGCGACGCGTCTACCTCTGTAGTCTCATGGACGGTCACCTCTTCAGACCCATGCGCGGGACCTGATTACGGTCAGGGGTTAACTTGGACAAGTTCTGTAAGTTTCAATAACGGCGCCGTCAAAGTTCAGCAGAACTCATGTACTGCTGAGCGGTCGCATCCCAATGCGGTAGTACCGGTTAGTAGCGCTCATTTCTTGGCGGCCATCTTGGTGCCCAAGTTACACAGGGCTTTCAAGGGAAAAACACCCTTTTGATTTTTTCTCAAATGAAAAAAGACAACTTTAACATTTAAAATTTATGAAGAAAAAAAAACAAAAAGGTTTAAACTTAGTTGTGTGCATAAAAAAAAAAATATCAGTCAAGATTGAAATTGAAAGCAGATGATCCTGTAGGGGGCGCTGAGACTGTTTTAAGTCATTTTGGATACAGATCAAGTGAGGTTTTAGCCTGGGCTCGAGGCACGATCACGCCTCTTTCACTTCTCCCGCTCCCGCTGCTCTTCGGTCATGGCTGCGCGTCTCTCCCGATCGCATTCAATTTTATTTCTACGCTGGTCGTAACTCAATTTTCGAGGTTTCGAGAGTTTCAGCTACCGCTTGCGCCTTGGATACCTCGGTTACGTGGGCACGGCTCGGCTCAGATCTGCACTTCCCTCTCCAGTCCCATTTGCCAGGCGCGACGACGCGACGGAAAAAGAGGCGGCAGGCGGCCTACTATACCCAATACCCCCTATACTTTTCTACCATTGTTGTCTCACCGCCACTGCTACCCCCACCACCACTGCCTTGGCAGGGGCACGGGGCAGCAACAGGTGGTGGGTACGGGGCAACAGGGGCATTTTGGCCCCCCAACAGAACTAATGGTCTACCTTATGGCTCTCCACTCGTTGAGCATGATAGTACAAGCAGGATGACACATTTATTTAGATGTAGTTAAAATGCTGAAATGTCTCAAATGTATCATCTGCAAAAATTGAATGTCTGGGTTGACTCCTTAATTTTTTAAGAAAAAAAAATCAAAAAGTTTGTTTTTTTTTCACCATAAGAGCCCTGTGTATCTTGGGCGCCAAGATGGCCGCCGAAAACTAAAACTGAGCCCTACCGCCAACTACCGCATTGGAATACGACCTACTGCAAGAAACAGCAAAGCGCACAGCTTCGAGTCTCGTATTTGGGCGCTGCGGCGCGCGCCAGGGGCAGGGGCTCGAAAAAGCAGCTTTCGCTTATGCGGTCTGTGCGCTGCACGCGGAGCGCCGTGGTGAGTATTTTGGGCATTGGCAGGCACGAGCAGCGCCAGACGACGGTCCTGGCGCCAGCCGGGGCACGTTATTCGGTCGGTGCATCCCTCTTATGGCTTGTAGCTGCACCACCCCCGCCCGCTCAAAGGGGAGGGGCGTCCCGGCTCAGCGCACATACGTCCGGTCAGCACACACAGCTGCGGCTGCCCGCCCCGCGCCGCCCCGCACACGCCGGATGCACTCGCGCGCCGCAAACAAGACGAACAAACAAACAGGGTGGCGGGGCTGAGCGGCGCAACTGTGGCACGGCGGGGCGGCCGCGCAGCTGCAGTCGGGCTGTGCGCAGACCACATCGGCCAGCCACACCCATAGTGTGGATAATTCAGAAAAAAAATAAAAACAAAAAAAAAGTCCAAGAAATAAAATGTGCGGTAGGTATTCGCAATGGGGAAAAAAATTCAATTTTACGAAATTCCGGTAGACAACGGTGGTTTTTTCTTTTACTATGGTGAATTTATTGTGAGGATATAGTAAACCCGAAAGAAATCCTGGTTGTCTTTTCATATGAAGAAAATACTGTTTAGAATGAAAGATAAACAACGTTCTCGTGTTTTGTAAGCTAACGTTGATCGTAACGCGACGGTTTACATTTGTCTTTTCACACAATGATTTTTCGCACACTGACATTTCACCTGAACCACTTCTCATCATTTCTCTCACACAATTTCAGTTTTGTCCAAAGGTTGCTTTGACACAATTTCAGTTCTGTCTAAATAGTAGTTTTCCACATTTTCCTTTAAGCCATTATTCGCTTAATAAATGAGAGGATAAAGTTTCGCTGGCATCGGGAATATCTATCTACACACCCACTTTTGGACATACATGCGAGCTTGTTTGAAAGGAAATTTTACGCTGGAAATGATGCGGACCTCAGAAGTTATATTTTAAGTGGAAGTCAAAAAGTTGCACCCCAAGTGTACGAATGAACATTCACACACCTTCGAGTGTGCGACACACAGATGTGACTTAACGCCTTTACAGGGGTGTTAAAGGTTAAATGCCTTTGGACGGTTTTTATGCCTTTGCAAAGGCATTAAATCTTTAACACCCCTGTAAAGGTGCTCAGTCTCACCTTTATTTTTCCAGTGTTATTTTTGATGATGCTGCCCTCTTCGAAAAATACCACTGTCTTAGGTGAAAGGCGGAAGTGATGGTCACCGATGCAGTGACGAGACTTAAAGAGGGGGAAGGGGGAGGGGGGAGACAGAGTTTCGGCGGACGACCCCTTACACTTGGGGCACGGGCTCGGCCCGGCCCGGCCCGTCACGCCTCCCTTGTCGAGTGTCAGCCATCAGTAGACGAGTCGGCGATGTCAACGACAAGGGGAAAAAAAGAGTAGCGGGAAGGCGGCGGCGGGGTGACAGCGCAAGGAGACGCAGAGGCAGGGGTGCGCCTCCCATTCCCCCACCCCTCCTCTTTACCCAGGGGAATGCGACGTTACAAAAGCAGGCGAAATGAGGAGAGCTAGCAAGGATGGCCCTGCCCTGCTCCCTTCCGCCCTGCCCTGCCCCTACCCTGCCCTGCCCTGCCCCTGCCCCTGCCCCTGCCCCCTCCCGCCCTGCCCTGCCCCTACCCTGCCCTGCCCTGCCCTGCCCCTACCCTGCCCTGCCCCTGCCCTGCCCCGCCCTGCCCTGCTCCTTCCCGCCCTGGCCCTGCCCTGCCGTGCCCGGTGGCCGCGCACCGCCCAGCGTTATGAAGTTGGGGCCGGACAGGGAGGGGGAAGGGGTGAGGTGGGGTTCAGTGGGGTGAGCGGCCCGCTCATGTCCCCGCCGTCGTGTCCCGAGTCTTGCCGTTCAGGGCGGTTGTAGGCGAGATGGTCCAGGCCGATTTGGTGGCTGACCCGAGGCGGACCTTCCCCAATGGCCTGCCAGGCAAAATTACCCAGGGGTTAGGAGCACTTCTATTTCCCTCTCTACAGGGCGGGAAACCCCTTTAATCGTGGCCACCCTGAGGATGGCCTTGTCCTCGCGAGGGCGCACCCTGCTGCACTGCCCGCTCCGCTCCGCCCCCCTCCTCCCCCCAAGACTGCTGTGTGCGGAACCACTATCACGAAATCACCCTCCCTCCACCTCCTGTTTTTCTTCTGGTCCCATCCTCCCTTAATCCTTGGCCCCTTTCAAAACTCCTTGCACCATCCCCTCGCCCTCCCTCCCCCCCCCCACTATCCTTTTCCCAGCCTCTCCCCTCTCAAATCCCGGCATTGTTTATGCGAGAGAGGAAGGCAAACCATGTCATTTCCTCGAGGAGCCAACCCAACCCTCTCTTCTACGTGCCTCCAAGATGGACTCATGTGCTCAGCGTCCTAAAGGGGCGACTGCGGGGCGAGCGGGCAAGGAAAGGGTTAGAGGAGGCGGCTGGCACAAGGCAGAAGGCACGCCGCTGTGCTGTGGCCCCGGCACGGCCCGGCACGGCCGTCCCCTCAGCCCGGCTTAGACACACCAGTGCCGCAGGCAGGCCGCCCCGGCCCCAGGCATACCCACCCGCCACCCGCGCCACCCGGAACCTAGCCCAACAATGCCACACTGCTTTGCCCTCACTTCCTGTTGGTCCCCACCCCACCCGGCCCCCGGCCCGGCCCGGCCGACCTCGCCCGCAGGTGAAGGCCTCCTTCCTCGTTAGCACCAGCGGGTGTAGAAATGTACGAGTGTGCGGGTGAATAACAAAGGTTCTCTTTCTTCAGGAGAAGAATAAACAACAACAACAAAAAATACGATTTTACGAAATCCTAATAGGCACGAAGTACGTTAATGTTTTAGTTTCATAAAATACTTAGGCGAATGGTTTATGCGTGGAAGCATTGACTTCAAAATTTCCAGCCTTTTGGATTATATTATTGAATTTATTTTATCTCACGGTTTGATCAGCGTCACTAGTATAGCGGATCAAATGCAAAAGTTGAGCTCTCTAGCTCAAACGATTTAGAAGTTAGTCTCTCAGTAAAAATTGTCCGATCAGCTTGATTTTTGAAGTAAGGGCGCGTAGTGCAACGAATATTAGAACACTGCTTTCACATTTTTGTTTGTTCTTCCAAAAGATATTTTATAGAACTACTGTACATGAGTTGGATCAACAGCCCCTTCCCCAGTCACGGTCCTCCGGTCCTCCTCCCCTGCGCGCCGCGCAGAGGGGCAGCGAGGGGCCGAGCGGGCGAGTACCTGCGACAATGCCGATTCGGCTTGGCTCGCCTTCGGAACTGGCACTATTCGCAGTCAGCTGGAGGAGGCGCCGCCGCCTTATAAACAGAACCGAGCGCGTTCGAGGTGGGAGTGCGCAGTCCTCCCTTCTATGGTTCTAGGCTGGGACCTCCACTCAACAGAAGAAGGCTGAGGGAGAGGCGCCGCCCCCTTCGACAAAACGGAGCGCGTTTGAGGTGGGAGTGCCCAGTCCTATCCCTGTCGTGGTTCTAGGCTGGCTGGGACCTGCACTCAACAAAACAAGGCCGATGGATCTGCGGCTCACGCGTCCACCTCGAGACTTAACTCGCGTCAAGGCGCCCTTAACGCACCAAGCGAATTTAACTATTCAGTTTCGCTGAATGAAATGTTACACAGCCGAAATGAATGAGAAAATAGCAGTTGTAGACCTGCAGAAATCGTTTTGTTAAGTTTCACGGAGGACGGAGGTTCAATACGAAGGAACAAAAGTTATTTACGCAAAAGATACTCGTAAATGTACACCATTTCAAGAATTCTGCTCACCAGATGGAAGTCAAACTTACCAAAACGTTATCTGCAGGTATACAACAACTATTAACGCATTCAATTCGCCTTGTAAACGTTTATCGCTTGGGCAAGATCGGCTGCGGCCAGGAGCGGGCCATCGTCAAGAAATAAAAATATAAAATTCTAACGCTAACGCGACAAACGTCCCCCTTGGTTTGAACACTTACCTCAAAGTCAAAAAGAATTTAATAATATAAAGCTGGAACTATTGGTGATAGCCAAATCATGAATTTTATTCGCCAGACATCGGGCGCACATAATGTCGCCCAGCGGGCCAGCTGTCAACAACGCGCCTTGACAACCACTGAATCGAACCACCAGCCAAGAATTAAAGGGTTCTAGTTTCACATTTGCCACACACTTACCATTAAATGAAATAGAAATTAAAAATATTAGGTCAAAACTCTCTGTGAGAGCCCAAATCGTGAATTTTATCCGCCTCACATTTCCAGCACAAACATGGCGCCGAGCGGGCCAGCTATAAACAATGCCGCCTTGGTGTCCACTCAAACCAACCCAAAATATATTTTGCTAGTTTTATATTTATTAACGACGTAAAATGATGTTGCAGGCCTTTACTAAACAATTATGGGAGCCTCTACGCATTGACAGGAAACACAGAGGCAGACTAATTTTTATCTGTGACTGAAAACATGAATTGAGGACTGACTCTGAGGTTGGCGATCTGTTATTTTTTCGGTAAAAATGAAGTAGGTTTCGAAAGGGCGGTACGGTGGTCACGTGCGAATTTCAGTGGTGTCATCTCTTTCTGGCGCAGTTAACTGAAGCAGAGCTTTGTTTGAACGCAGACTTTGGAGGTTTCTCTTTCGCTCCGCTGACGAGTCGAGCAACCAGAACTTCAAATCAAATTTCCAAAATTTCTGTAAGAGCGATTTTGATAAAACTTCGAAATTGAAATAAGAATATACAATTCTATAACTGCTGTAAATTTTATCAAAATCCCTTGGGCCAGATTTTTTTGTCCCATAGGGGTAATGTAAAACAACTGACTAACGTTTCGACTGATTTTAAAAGGCAACTTCGTTGCCTAAAAAGGTGTTATCGCCCCATCTCACCCATCTCCCTCTCCCCGGTTCCCCTCCCCTATCCCCGCGGCCGCTTTTCCTTGTTTGGTCCGACAGCGGCGGTGTACTTGGTCCGCGTTGGGAAGACGAGAGAGAGAGAGAGAGAAAGGAACGGAGGGGCTTCGGGTTTCGCTCGACCAACCCACCAGCCTGAGCGGCCGACCTGCCCGGTGCCCAGCAGCAGCAGCGGCCCAGAGCCACCCGGACCACACCCCTTTTCTTTCGAGCGTTCCGCAGAGGCCCGCTCCACGCTCCACTCCACCCCGCACCGCGACCACGCCGACGACGCCGCAGCCAGAATGCCAATTAATGCTTATAAAGAGGTAGTGGCGGGGCGGGGCCGGCGGGGCCCGGAGGCCTTCCAGCGGCGGAATGTATTCATTCCGGTGGTGCGCCCCGCGCTCCATTCTTTGGCATTCATTCGCCCAACTCCACCTCCAATGCGGTGCGCGAGGCGCCTGCCGTGCTCCTGGAGCACCGCCAGGCCGCGGGGGCCGGGCCAGGCCGGGCCGGGCTGGACCTGCCGGGCATTTCGGAGCGCGCTCGAATACGCAAACATCATTGCCCGTCCCGCCCCCGCCCGCCCCCGCCCGCCCCCGCCCGCCCCCGCCAGCCGCGTTCAGCTTTTTAATTTAACGCGACGGGACGAGGCGGAAGCGGAGCGGGGTAGGAGGAGCCCGGTAAGGGGCTAGGAGTCGCTGGTGAAGGAGAGCGGCGGCAGACCGTCCTCGTTCTTCCTCTCTTACGACGCATACCCCGCTCGCTCTACGACTTTCCATCACATTTCTATCGATTTGTCCCTGCTAGCCTAGCCTGGGGTATGAGGAGATAGGACACAGGGCAGGCACTCGAGATGCAGCGAGAGAGAGAGAGAGAGAGAGAGAGAGAGAGAGAGAGAGAGAGAGAGAGAGAGAGAGAGAGAGAGAGAGAGGGGAGAGAGAAGAAATGCGGGATGAACCAGAAAAGAGATGTTAGAAAAAGCAGAGCGAGAAAAGAAACGAAAGCGAGGAAGAAAGGGGATGCCCGGCCCCGGCCTCGCCGCACGACCCCACCCCACCCCTCCGCGGAGGAACTGGTGCTGGGGTACGAGAAGAGAGAGGGCTGGAGGAGAGATGTTATGTTGTGGAGTTTATTTGTCAGGCCTTGATGGCGCCGTGGTCATTTCTCAGCCAAGTGTCGGCTCGCCCGTCTTCTCCGCTATGCCCCCCCCCCCCAATTCCCCGGCCCCCCTCTATGGAGGTCCGCGCTCCTGCTGCCTTTGTGTTGCACGCCTACGCTCGTATATTTTCTTTTTCAACCAGTCTTCAGGCGATTTCCGATTGTCGTGACAGTCACGTGATATCTGGCGGGACATCATTCCCTGCCCTTCCTCCAAACCTTCAGCGCGCTGGCTCCGGTCCAGGGGCACTGCCTGTGCATAGGCGGGGCGTGTCGTGGATGGGACACCGACCGAGCGAGATATCGGAGAGGACGCGAGGAGGACTGTGGCTGGAGCTGAGACTCATCTCAGCGTCGGTTCTCCACACTAAATTATTGTTAACATTTTTTTTGCACGAGGCCACCGATTTCTGTAAACCTGCTCAATTTATACGCATACTTCTGTGCACAAATGAGCTATAGCTAATTTTTATCATAATTGGGCACAAAACTATTCATAAATAGAGCACGTTTTCAGACATCGGTAGCTGCGTATAAAAATAACAAACTCGTTTCACACATGGGAAAAAAAAACTCGCAATGTACTCGCAAGATAGCTCGCGGAGACCTCGCGAAAACTCGCGGCAAAGAAAAAAAAATCACGATTATTAGTTTTAACTCACAAAGTATTAAAAAATATCAATCAAGATTGGTATTGAAAGCAGATGATACCGCAAGAGAAATTGCTATGGAGTGCGCTTTGTTCGACAATTTGTGTGTGAACGCAAACGATGTAAACGACGCCAGCAGCGCCGCGCGCCTGCGGGGTTGGGAGGAAAAGCGCGGGCGCCGGGGAGGGGGGGGGGGGGCCGCCGGCGGCGTGGCGGACCGAAGCGGTCGCTGGCAAGGAGGAGCTGTTAGGAGCTGCGCGCGCTATATTATTGTAAGGGTATGCGATTGGTTTCTGGACTCGAGAGTACAAGCTAGCTGACACCTTAGTGTCTTGTACTATTCTGAAAGTAAAGGTATAAAGGTATCATCTGCTGAAAAACTAGAAGCACTCGACGATTCTCGCGTATTCTCCCGGATAGTGGCAAAATACTCTAAGCCCTCCCCGCTTGGAGTGCGGGGTCCCCATTGCGCTGCATCGTATAGTTCGCCCTCTTCCCACTCCTTGACAAGGCTGACCCGTGTCCGACATGCTTCCGCCCGTCAGGCGTTCGGCTCCGGCAGAGGAGCAGGGGCTGAGTGCTGCTTGCCCGGAGCCGCCGACCGAAGCCCGCGCAGCCTCCCGGGCAGAAGGACAGGGGCAGAGTGCTGCCCGCCGGGAGGGCGAGGGCCGCGAACCGAAGCCGCTCCAGTGGCGCGAGGCGAGAGCGCGAGCTATCAGCCCCACACCACCCTGCCGTCTGATTCCGGGAAGTGGTCAGTATTGTCCTCGCTCTTGCCTCTTTTGTTTTCGCCCTAAGAGTACGACAGGGACAGATATACAAAACGTGGACGAAACCTGCTCTCGGAAAATGACGGCTGCTCTGCATCGCCCCGCACCACCCCGCCCCGCCCCGCCCCGCCCCGCCCCGCCCCGCCCCGCCCCGCACCACCCACCGCACCACCCCGCACCGCCCCACACCGCCCCGCACCCCCCCGCACCGCCCCGCCCCGCACCGCCCCTCACCGCCCCTCACCGCCCCGCCCCTCACCGCCCCACACCGCCACGCACCGCCCCACACCGCCACGCACCGCCACGCACCGCCCCGCACCCCCCGCACCGCCCCGCACCGCCCCGCACCGCCCCGCACCGCCCCGCACCGCCCCGAACCGCCCCGCACCACCCCGAGCAGTGCAGTCCGGTCGGTCCACAGCACAGCGCAGCCACGAACGGCAAGGCTGACGGGCCGCCCGAGGGGTAGGCAGTACCGCACTGCAGCTCTGCGCACCGGGCGTGCCTTTTCCCGAGTCCGCAGGCGCTTTGATGCTGCCCGACGGGACTGGAAGTGGAAGCGGACCGTCCGACGGAATGCAGCGGCAAGCCGAGCTGATCGGAGGGTGGGCGGGCGGGGTTGGGCGGTGCACTGTTAAAAAGTCCACAAACCTACTTCGTAACCTACAAAGAAAACTGAGCCATTGTCACCTGCGAAGCATTGCTGCTTCGTCGTTACGAAGCAAATGCTTCGTTATTACGGGGTGGTGCTTTGTAACTAAGAAGCAATGCTTTGCAATCACAAAGACAGTCTGCTTTGTATTACAATGGCTGCGTTTTCTTCGTAATTCGAAGGAATGCTTCGTAGACTTTACTACTCTGATAATGAAATATTGTACAATGTACACTGATTAATCAGTGTACATGGATGCTTGCTAGTTAATCAGTGTACATTGGAATGCTTGCTGATTAATCAGTGAACATTGGAATGCTTGCTGATTAATCAATGTACATATGGATGCTTGCTGATTAATCAGTGTACATTGGAAATCTTGCTGATGAATCAGCGTACATTGGAATCAGCAAGCATTCTAATGTACACTGATTAATCAGCAAGCATTCCAATGTCCACTGATTAATCAGCAAGCATTCCAATGTCCACTGATTCATCAGCAAGCATTCCAATGTCCACTGATTAATCAGCAAGCATTATTAGAATGTACACTGATTAATCAGCAAGCATCCATGTACACTGATAAATCAGTGTACATCGTACACTCTTTTAATATCAGAGTAGTGAGCAGAGTAAAGTGGTTGGGGTTGGGCGGGGGGTTGTGGCTCCCGTCTCTCTCTCACCGCCCGGCTCCTCCACAGCTTCGAACCTCACCCCAACGCATCGCAATAACCTGTTTTCCTCTCTCTCTCTCTCTCTCTCTCTCTCTCTCTCTCTCTCTCTCTCTCTCCCTCTCTCCGTTGTCTTTAATACTCAGCACGTACTGCCGCGGTGAAACGCCTCCGCGGCGGTAGACACGCCCTGCCGATGGCAATACCAACAATAACATTTGATTTAAAGCGACACTGCCCTGATCTGCTCTGCCGTGAGGTGCACCAGTGTACGTGCGTATATACGTACTTGCGGCATTTCGTGACACCTGAAGTATTCTCTTTGCTTTCTACTCTGTTATGTCGTATAGTTACTCGTGCGATCTGTGCTCGTTCTCAGATAATCGCTGAGCGAAGCGAAGCTTACTCCTGCAGGGGATCGGAAGTGTACTTGGTCGTGAGTCTGTCTGTCTGTCTGTCTGTCTGTTAGTCTGTCGTCGCCGGTTCTCCTCTTAAAGTACAGAAGTAATCGTAAAAAGCGGTAGTGTTCCGCAATCTGCTAATTTCAGCGCTTTAATATTCATCCAAGTTGTCCAAATTAAAGGAGTTTGAAATATTTAAAAGTTTAATTTGAAATTCACTTTTGGAAGGTTGGCAGGGAGAGTACTTTAAAGACATTGAGAGATAGCGCCACCTAGCGGCAGCGCCGGAACGACTTCGCGTTTCGCGTCAGCCATGCTCAGAAAAAGGCAAACTCGGCGTACTTCTCGGCTGTTTACACTATCGAATTAAATAATTCATTGTCTTTTTCACATAATATGCAGTCTGAAGGCGCTTTTAAGGTTGCGGACGTCGCTGCACGAAGTTTCAAGTGTCGTTATTGTGTAGAAGTGTGGGTTCGAGTGATTTGTTGTTTGTGTACGTCTGTGGCTTGGGGAGAAGTGAGAATGGTAGTGCCTCAAAATACTTTTTATTGCTTTGGATTTGTGAAATGAACGTCACGGACTACTGAAATGATAGCCAGTATCGATGCAACTTGGTTGTGTTCTTCTAGGTGAGTGGGTGACATAACCTAATAAGATAGACAATGTTGTTTACAGTGAAGCTGTGAAACTGTTTGGTGAACATTAGAGTATGGTCTGAGTATTGAAATCAGGTAACCCTATGGCCTGACAAGTGAGAGTTACTAACAGCAGTATGATTTCCTTATATTTTGTTTGATTTAGTTTTGAATGCTGGCTTGGTTCCCCAGCGTATTAATTTAATATTGCGCCACCAAGTTAACCCCAGCTGAACGATTTCTTTAGTGCGGTGTGGATGGTTAATTGTAGTAGTGGAAGTGTGCCCATTTCTGACATACGACAATAGGCATTTGCAATAAAAAAGAATGAAAAGTTTCTAAATCGTAAACTGAATATTTGGTGTCTCATTTTTCTACTAAAGATTGTATATAAAAGTGTGGTTTGAGTATTTGAATCTTACTATTCTTAAACCTAACAAGAAACAAGAAAAGAGTTTGGGTATTACCTTGGTAAATTATGTAGCATTTTGTTCCTAACCTACTCCGTATTTCCCAGGGATACAATTTCTGACTGAGCTACATCATGTGCTTACCCAAACTTACTAATCGATCCGTTATGCCTAAGAATTCAGATTGAAAAAAGTTCACTCCACTAAGTTATTGATAGAGAAAAAAATTATTTTGAAAACATGGTTATTTTAAAAAGAGTTGACCCTTACAAATATTAGGGGCGATACTGTGGATAGGATTTAGATGAGACACAGCACTTGTAATGTATTAGTTGTGCCAGGAGTGTTTTCTTTAAAACAGTCTTTCTAAAATATTGAAGTACATACTTATTACTAATATACAGCCATATAACTATTGAAATGGCACAATTGTTTTAATTCTATTCTTAATAGCTGACATTCATTTCAAAATAGATACGCCTCATCGTTCTAAGGTCCTTAGTCTTTGTGAATGTTTTGATTGTATTTAAAGTTACTGGCCTCTTCTAAGAAACCCATTTCTGGCTTACCATGGATTCATGTGAGTTGGTTTTAGGGCAAAATTAATTCAGAAGGATAGAGAATGAGAGGTGGTGGGGCTGTCAGCATGTGATGCAGGTGCATTCTTTCTAAACATGTAAGTGATACTTACCCCTGCCCCTGATCTCAGATGGGTGGGGGTAAAATGGAGGGGGAAAGGGGGGGGGGACCGGGGGCCTCCACTCAAATTTCAGCGCTACCTAGCTATAGCGCCTGCCTGCAGGGCGGGGGCCGGCCAGCAAATGCTGTTCCTTAAATTGCGGCGCGCGAGGAGGATGTCCCTCTCCTCCCCCTCTGCCCCCCCCTCCCTCCTCCGTAATTGACTGACTGACTTGTGGGTTGCCTACCAAAACGGCGGTTGGGTTGGGTATATTTCTTTTAACTCTCAATTCGCTCAGCAACTACGTGCCTGCCGCACGTACTCCTAGTATAAGTTGGATAAAGGCGAGAGACTTTCAGGAGGGCGCGCTGCGCCCGCGGCACGTCGACAGAGGTGGTAACAGTGCTGCATTCAGTAAAGGCTTCTTCTGTTTTCCCAATGACGGGGCAGCGGGTGGAGGAGTCAGGTCTAGAGTGCGGCCTGCAGGTTTGTTACTGTGCCAATACACCTCTCTTGTGCGCAACATCTCGATACGGATGCGGCGAGCCTGCGTTGCCGGTCGCAAAGCACAGGGGCCCGGGGGCTGCCAATCGTGTCTGGTCCACCGCGACTGCGGCAGACACAGCATCTCCCGAGCAGTCGGGAGTCATCCGGGGTTCGATACGGAATCGGGATTCCTGGAAGGGGTGCACAGTGCCGTCCCCGCCGAACGGGAATGATAATTAGGTCAGTTCTCTCCTCCGGTCCCCTTCCCCTTCAGGATCTAGGTGATCTGAACCCGTACCCACAGTGGCCGTGCACAACCGCGACCCTCTCCGAGCCCCCGCTGACGCAATGCCATGATTTTATCGCCAAGACCTCTCCCTGCAGACTGGGTCTCCCCTTGTCCCTTTTTTGTGCGCCCCGTGGACCTTTCCATTGAATCCCCTCCGATCCCTGTTTTCTCACATCCCATCCCATTGAACCCACCCGAGACGGCCGGCTGGGCCGCGGAGTCCCTCCAACACATTAAAGAGTAAACCTGCCAACTTGAGAGATAGTTTTGACTTAACCCAAAGTTAGAACATCATTACGAGAACCCTTCACCGGGTGTTTTTAGAGAACAAGTACATAACAATTTTGCGGGTTTGCTTACCCGCTCCAGCCGTAACGTGGAAGTGGCCCTTTAACTTTGCGTGGGAAGACCCGAAATATTGTTACGTGTTTTCTAAAATTACCCAAGTACGCCATTCCACAACATCTACGTGGAAACACTTTCAAAGTAAATCTACCAAAACCACGTAAACACTATAAGAAGGGTCTGTGTCGGCATCACAACACAGGCATTGTAAGAGGATACGGGCCGGCGCCGCACACAAGTCCATCCTCTTCCTCATCCTTCCCAACAGTCCTCACACCCCCATAGTCCCTCTATCTCTGGGCCCTTTTTTCCCCCAACCCATACGGTCTCTCTTCTCCTCTACCGCTTCCCCTCCCCCGCGACAGACGCTTCTTCACCCCTTTACGAAAACACTATTTTTTTCTTCTTGTGTCGAGCGGCCGCGGCTCCTGGCTCGTCCTGGAGCGGGCGGGGCGTGCTCGCGCACAGTCAACACTACTAGCCCAGGAACATTAGGATTTGACCCGGACAAAATTCGCAACAGTGGGGAACTTTCAGGGCTTGTAGTAGGTGGTCTTGGGAGTACTCCCACCGAGTTCCCCTAAAATCGGTCCACCCGTTCACCCGTGAGGGCCGTTCAAAGTCCGCCATTTTGGATTTCTACGCTGAAACGGTTTTTTGCCTATATCTTCTAAACTATTTGTGGCATCGAAGTGAGCTGGTGCTCATATTGTTTCTTACACTCTGTTCTACAAGAATGATTAAATGCATTTTCCTCTAAAATCTGTCGTACACTGCTAAAAAAATACAAATGCTGGAAGTTTTGAATTTTTTAAAACCCATAATTTTCTTTTCGGTCGATTTGCGGGAAAATGACTGCTCCAATCGAAAAATTATGTTTTCTAAATGTTGAAGAGCGTTTCCTGAGGATTTTAAATCACATAAGGAAGTCTTTGTTACGTTCACCGGTCGCCGCCAGCGAGGCGCGAACGCTCGACCGCGCAGCTTTGGACTGCCTCCCCGACGACGGCTAGCGGCTGGCGGCTCTGAGATATTTCTCAGAATATATCCTATAATAACAGAGATACAGAGATCATCGGAAGCGCAAATTGAACCTCGCACTAAAATAGATGAGACTACGTCGACTTTTAAGCATATTTTTCACTCTTCATGATGAATAGTGGGCCGGGCGCTTTTGACGCGTGGGGTGCGGTCAGGCTCGTTGGGAAAATTGGTGTTTTGAGAGATACAGTGTGGTTTATGAGTATTTTGAATCCTTACAGAATCAGCAACACCGGGGAACTTTTACAGCTTGTTGTAGACAGTTTTGGGAGTCCCCCCACCAAGTTCCCCTAAAATTAGACTGATTGTTCACCCGTGACGAGTGTTCACAATTCATATTTTTTGTTCTCTTTGGAGTAAAAAGGATTTTGGCTCTAACTTCTTATCTATACATGCTATTGCGGCGTTCGAGTGCCCCCTTTGCTTTACTATAAGCGCGCAACATAATTGATTATCAGTGCTTTTTACGAAAAACAATTCGTTCGCTTTAAAAAAGCAAAACTGTCAAAAATAAATTTTTTTTAAAAACCTCAAATATTGGATTCCACTCATTTGCCAAAAACTGACTAATCTAATCGACAACTTGTATCAAACGAATGTTGTAGAGTGATTCGTAACGATTCAGAATCACATACTGAAGGCTTAGTTTGCTTTAAACCGTCGCTGCCAGTGGGACGCGAACGCGCGTCCACGCGACCACGAACTGTCTTCCTGCAAGCTACTTGAGGCCGCCCGGGCAGGGGTTTCTTCGCATATCTCCGAAACTATGTGAGATAGAAAAGTGATCGAAAGTGCAGTTTACTCCTCGTCGTATTGGGAATGTAAGCAACTCAATCATAGCCTCTTTCGTCCCGAACCTAACTCCACACACTAGCCAACAATGAATTTAGTTATTTTAGCCCTCTTATTTTTTTTGACTATTTTTACGTTTCGACGGCGTATTCTTCACTTTTACTGAACAAAGGTCATGACAATTTTTAAAGTAATTGTCGCGCAAAATGATTTCATCACATGAAATCGTTTTCAGCACAAATAAACCCAAAATTACGGCAGAAAAAACAATCTCTCGGGGAATTAATTTCTTTTTACAATGCCGTTGTTAGGAAGTGTGTGGAGTTGGGTTCGAGATGACAGAGGGCATGATAAAGTTGCTTACATACCCAATACGACGAGGAGTAAACTGCACTTTCGATCACTTTTCTATCTCACATAGTTCCGGAGATATTCGAAGAAACCCCTGCCCGGGCGGCCTCAAGTAGCTTGCCGGAAGACAGTTCGTGGTCGCGTGGACGCGCGTTCGCGTCCCACTGCCAGCGACGGTTTAAAGCAAACTAAGCCCTCAGTATGTGATTCTGAATCGTTACGAATCACTCTACAACATTCGTTTGATACAAGTTGTCGATTAGATTAGTCAGTTTTTGGCAAATGAGTGGAATCCAATATTTGAGGTTTTTAAAAAAAAAATTATTTTTGACAGTTTTGCTTTTTTAAAGCGAACGAATTGTTTTTCGTAAAAAGCACTGATAATCAATTATGTTGCGCGCTTATAGTAAAGCAAAGGGGGCACTCGAACGCCCCAATAGCATGTATAGATAAGAAGTTAGAGCCAAAATCCTTTTTACTCCAAAGAGAACAAAAAATATGAATTGTGAACACTCGTCACGGGTGAACAATCAGTCTAATTTTAGGGGAACTTGGTGGGGGGACTCCCAAAACTGTCTACAACAAGCTGTAAAAGTTCCCCGGTGTTGCTGATTCTGTAAGGATTCAAAATACTCATAAACCACACTGTATCTCTCAAAACACCAATTTTCCCAACGAGCCTGACCGCACCCCACGCGTCAAAAGCGCCCGGCCCACTATTCATCATGAAGAGTGAAAAATATGCTTAAAAGTCGACGTAGTCTCATCTATTTTAGTGCGAGGTTCAATTTGCGCTTCCGATGATCTCTGTATCTCTGTTATTATAGGATATATTCTGAGAAATATCTCAGAGCCGCCAGCCGCTAGCCGTCGTCGGGGAGGCAGTCCAAAGCTGCGCGGTCGAGCGTTCGCGCCTCGCTGGCGGCGACCGGTGAACGTAACAAAGACTTCCTTATGTGATTTAAAATCCTCAGGAAACGCTCTTCAACATTTAGAAAACATAATTTTTCGATTGGAGCAGTCATTTTCCCGCAAATCGACCGAAAAGAAAATTATGGGTTTTAAAAAATTCAAAACTTCCAGCATTTGTATTTTTTTAGCAGTGTACGACAGATTTTAGAGGAAAATGCATTTAATCATTCTTGTAGAACAGAGTGTAAGAAACAATATGAGCACCAGCTCACTTCGATGCCACAAATAGTTTAGAAGATATAGGCGAAAAACCGTTTCAGCGTAGAAATCCAAAATGGCGGACTTTGAACGGCCCTCACGGGTGAACGGGTGGACCGATTTTAGGGGAACTCGGTGGGAGTACTCCCAAGACCACCTACTACAAGCCCTGAAAGTTCCCCACTGTTGCGAATTTTGTCCGGGTCAGGGCCTTATTTTGTCTAATGTTCCTGGGCTATACACTTCCGCTTGCACAGAAACGCACACAATTTACACGCACCGGGTACGGGATGAAGGGCCGCGAGCGCATTATATCCGTTAGCACAATGGATAGCACTGCATTGCCAAGTGAAGGGCCAGCCGGGCGGCCCAACGAGGCGCTAACTAAGCCTTGCACTCGCCGTCCGTTTCCCCACCCCACCCCGCCCCGCCCTAGACTCTCGCCCATCCTCCGCCAGGGAGGGCCTGGGGTCCCTTTCCAGATTCAGTTAGCTGCTGCCATACCATCCTACCGCCGTACGTTATCCGCTCTGCCCCTCCCACCTTCTTGCAGCGGCCCCACCGCCGGTAGGCTGCTGGGGCGGGGTATGAGGTGGAGTGGGTAGGGTGGGGAGGGGTGGGGCGAGGTTGGGTGGGGCGAGGTGGGGCGGACGGGAGGGCACAGGGGCGGCGGGGCTCCAGGGTGGAGTCGGGACAACTAGCGAGGAAGCGCCCGGCCCAGCTCGGCCCCGCCGGGTCCCTTGATTGGCCGGGCCGCCGGAGCCACAACCACCTCACCTTTTTGTCCCCCCTCCTTTTCGGATTATTCGATTCCTGCTGGGCGCGCCTTAACGTCCCTCCCCTCACCACCCCGCCCGAAAAAGGCTCGCGGCGCGTGACTCCGGCGGTCGCGACAGGCCGCAGCCTGTGGTCCACCCAGCGGGGCCCTCCAGGGAACAGGGGCTCGGAGAAGCCCCTCAGGGGGCTCGGCGCTCCACTTGTTTTTCGATCAGACGAGTCGTACTCACAGCAAAGGGTGATTTGAACAAGTGTGACATTACCCGCACCGCCCGCCCTCCCGGCCCTCTGCAAGCAGATTCCGCACACTAGCACCCCCTTGCTAGCCGGGTGAGGGGGGAGTGGGTAGGGGTCTGCTTAGCCCATCTCGCCATAGGAACTATAGGCGTGAGAGAGGGGGTGCTAGTGTGCGGAAACTGCTAGCTGCAACAGCGCCACCATCGGTGTCGGTGCCTGGAGGGGAGCAGGGTGAGCGTCGTAGCAGAGGCACATTCTAAAATACTAGGGATAGTTTTTGCTACTAATTGAGCACGAATCCATGCACGCGCAACATGTGTCCGATTTCGTGCCTGGTAACGGAGTAAAACTTCAAAATAGCGCACTTTTACTTCTTCATTTAGGAAAGAAATCGTACTCATGATGCGCATGCACGGATTCTTGCACAAATAGGAACAAAATTGTCCCTAGTATTTTAGTGTGTACAATGGAAAAACAAAGGTGTGACTTCGGCACCTTAAACTAAAAGACACGCAGTTCAGACACGCGTTTCAAAGCTCACGCAGTTCATGCAGTCCGTTTCAAAACCCAAGCACTTCAGTAGCCCGTTTCAAAGCCCGCGCAGTTGATCTGCCCGTTTCCAAACCCACGCAGTTCCTATATCTTTAGCGCAGACCTGCGTGGGTTTTGAAACAGGCTGATCAACTGCGCGAGCTTTGAAACGGGCTGCTGAAGTGCGTGGGTTTTGAAACGCGCGTCTGAACAGCGTGTGTTTTAGTTTAAGGTGCCGACTTAAACATCTTTACAGGGGTGTTAAAGGTTTAATGCCTTTCAGAAGGCATTAAGGCCACCCAGACGCATTAATTTTAATACCTTTACGACATTTTAATGCTTTTCTAAAGGCATCAAACCTTTAACACCCCTGTACAGATGTTAAGTCACACCTTTTGTTTTGCCAGAGTATAGCAGTCATGAGACTCTGCTGCAAGCTGCCCGGGGCGACGGCACCTCGCCTCCTGTGGATGCCAACCATGCCGGTGGCCTTTTTGATGTCCGGGAGACAAAGGAGAAATGCGTGCGGGCCGGGGAGCCTGGTGAAACCCTCCTGCAGTACGCAACACGCATGAAAATTTAAAGGTTTTTGTGGCAACCATCGTCATAATGCTACCTCAGGGGCAATCATGAAATCAGTATTGAGAAAGCAATTTGACGACTGTGCCGACTAGAATCTCAGTGACCACATTCAGACTATTGCTGTCCCAACCATGATTTTACGGCTTTCTTTGAGGGAACCATACTCAGTGGTAGTTATACATTTTGACCCTCCTAGGTGCAGAGGCACGCGCACCGGCACGTGCACGAGCATGGGAAACGGCAAGGGCCACACCAGACATGCTTTTGCGTCTTTTTCTGACCGCAACATTCTTTCCGCTGCTGTTTTTCGCGGGAAACAATAAAGGGGCCCCGAGTCAGAGCCGCTCTCTCGCTCTCTCTCTTTCTCTTCCCCCCACACCGCACGCACACACACAACACACACCACTACATTTAGCTTTCCTCCCTCACTGGAGGGGACAGCACCGCGTCGCCAAACGCCCTTTGCTCCCACAGAGCTCGTCCCGCTGAATCAAATCGATCGTAATTGCTTTGCCCCCTCCCGTCTCCCGCTCCATGTCTGCCCGCTGGCAGGGGCGGGCCCGGGCCCGGACCGCAGCCACATGCGCGTAACTAAATAGCCCTGTGAGACATTCTTCAATTAACGAAGCCCGACTGCCTGCCTGCCTCCCTACGTTCCTGACACTGCACACCGGGAGCTACCGCAATAAGCCACCGTGCTACCCTGATGCGCGCGGCTCTGCCACATTCCCCTTGTTCTTTCTCCTTTTCTCTCGAACTTCGGTACAATCAGACATTCTCGCGGGAACAGAGTACTCCTATTCCCAATTCAGTGCAATGAGCCAAATTAAAAGAGTGCACTCTTTTTCATTCATTACATATATGAGCGGACTCAATAAACTGCACGGCATTCATTGGCGGAGTGAATCTTTAACTGTGAAAAATATCTTCGTAGATTTACGATATATTTAGTATATGACGACTTACGAAAAATGCTGTAGATTTACGAGAACCCTTTCTTACTCGAATCTGGATTTCAAGTTGATAGGTAGTGCTTCATACTACAAACCCAACTGTCCACTTAGTACACTGCTCCTAATGTTTACTTCAAAGCACGCAGTAGGAAAGGCAAGCGCACTAGGAAGTGCATGCTTGCCCTGGTAAGCAGTAGGAAGTGTGTACTTACCATAGCATACTTCATTCCACTCGAGCGGAGCGCAAAGAACAGAAGGAAGGAGAAAGCGGCTCTGCGCATGCGCGAGCGGGAGTGGGGGTAGCGCAGGGTATCGTGTAAATAGTCGACTGCAAATAATATGTCACTGCCTTCTAGCGCAAGCTAAAGGTGCAGTTGTCGTGTCTTCAAATGTCAATGTCAGTCTAGTCAGTCTTCAACTTGTATCAGTCTTGTATCAGTCGTCTGGATGAATAAACCACTCCAAAGTCAGTTCTTCGTCGAGCTCAGTTATCCACCTCCATCGGCCGTTCCTCATATATATTAGTGGCGACGAGTATTGAAGATCTGTCAAGACTTGATGAAGCACGATGGCTCAGCCGGCGGTGCTTCTAACCCCCATGGGACAACTTGAGCGTTACGACCCTAACAACCACAAGTTCGACATGTGGTTAGGACAATTTAGTGAGTACTGTTTCTTGAATAATGTACCAACCGAGCCAGTCAACGCACAAGGTCTCGTGCTCCCGGCTCACAATCGTCGTCGTGCTCTGTTTCTGGCACACATCGGTTCAAGAGCTTTTGAAGTCGTCTCTGCTGCATGTGCCCCACGCTTTCCACGTGAGCACTCGATTGGTCAGTTGTCAGCAATGATTAAAGAAGTGTTTGAGAATCCTGGTCATCAAGAAAGCAATCGAGTCCTCTTCCATGGTCGTATTCAGAAGCAAGATGAATCTGTTTTCGAGTATGTCAGTGCTCTTCAGTTATTAGCTCAGAATTGCAACTTTGGTGCTGCCTACCCTATGATCATGAAGACTCGTCTTATCTTTGGAATCCGTCATGCCGACACCAAAGTCAAGCTGCTTAACCCTCTCATGTCCTTTGAAGAAGCCAAGAGAATTGCCATCGATGATGATAGAATCAGAATTCACATGAAATCATTGGCTCAGCAAACAACAAATAATGTAAATGCTGTCACTGTTCGCAATGGTCACCAGTCATTTTCAAGAGGCTCTGCTCGAGGGCGAGGTCGTGGAAATCGAGGCGGTTCCAACAGTTACCGAGGCTTTCATCGTGGTGGTCGTGGTCATTTCAATCCGAACTCAAGAGGAAACCCGGCATTCAGAGGAAACTCCAATCGTGGCACTCATCATTCACACAACCAGTCCAACATCAATCAGTCAAACGACCAGTCTAATTTCAGCCAGCAGCCCAATGGAAACAAGTGGCGTCCCTGTCGTCGCTGCAACCGACAGCATGATGAAAGGACTTGTCCCGCAGTTAACTGGAAGTGCTTCAAGTGTAACAAGTTTGGACACATTGCTTCGAAATGCCTTTCTAAAGTAGACAATGTGCAAGTTAGTGATAACAATAATAACAACAGTAATGACAATGAGGTAATAACATTGATGCAATGCTAGCTCACAGTTACCCCTTTCATTCGTTTGACATAGGCATGTAAATAGCTTCTCTTCTCTAACCAAGTCTTACCTTTTTTAGTTTCAGGCAAAAGTCATTTATGTTAATCAAACCACGTCACCTCCTGTATATATAGATGTCAACATAAACAGTCAAGTCCTGCAGGCAGAGGTTGACACTGGTGCTGGTGTAAGTCTTATTAGTAGTATGTACTTAAATTTAATGTTCTCAAACATTCCTTTAAACCCATGTCATACGGTATTAGTCTCTGCTTCTGGTCCAATTCAAGTCTTGGGCGAAGTCTCAGTTCAAGTCTCAGTTCACCAGTCAAAGTCTTTCACATTGCCTTTAATTGTTTGTAATGCTGTTGAAAAGTCTAAGTTTTTGTTTGGTAGACCTTGGTTAGATGTCTTTTTTCCAGATTGGAGAAAACAACTTTTAAATTTGGCTGTGTCTGTTTCAAGTGTTTCAATCCCTAATGTGGTCTCTAGTTTTCTTAAGTTGTATCCAAAGAATTTTGATCCAACCAATGATAACCCTATTAAGTTTTACAGTGCTAAGTTAATTCTCAAAGATAATTGTGTTCCTTTTAGACATCCAGTTGTTGAAGGTGTTGTTGTGAGGTATCTAGGAGGAACTCGTTATGCTGTAAACGTTCAAGGTGTTATCCGAGAACCACATGTAAACCAATTGTCTAGGAGTCCTGTTGTCTGATTTTTATACTGTTATGTTTCAATACTATAAACTTTATTTTTTATATCCTTGTTTTATTAGGTTAAGTAATTGTTTTTGTAAATATTGTGTCCCCCGCGGATATCGTGTAAATAGTCGACTGCAAATAATATGTCACTGCCTTCTAGCGCAAGCTAAAGGTGCAGTTGTCGTGTCTTCAAATGTCAATGTCAGTCTAGTCAGTCTTCAACTTGTATCAGTCTTGTATCAGTCGTCTGGATGAATAAACCACTCCAAAGTCAGTTCTTCGTCGAGCTCAGTTATCCACCTCCATCGGCCGTTCCTCATATATATTAGCTGCTGGTGCGACGCTCCCCCCACTCCCACACGCGCATGCGCAGAGCCGCCTTCTTCTTCCTTCTGTTCTTCGCGCACCGCTCGAGTGGAATAAACTATTATGCCATCACTGAAAATCTACGAGTCATAATTCTCGCCCCCATTCGAGTGAGAATTTGAGGGCAATTTTTATTACTCTCTGGAGAGTAAGAATTTTTTTCCTCGCTCTTTATGAGACAGAATTTTGAGACCTCGCCGTAATAAAGTGAGAATTCGTGCTCAGATTAAGCGAGGTTAAAAAAATCCTTCCTCAAATAGAGCGAGGCTAAAAAACATCTCGCTCGAAAAGAGTGAGGTTAAAAATTCTCACTCCAATTTAGAAAGGAAAAGTGTCCTCTCCCATTTTCGGTGAGAAATTGGATTCAAGGGTTTGCAGTGATAGCACTTCCAAGAGCGCACTATGGCAGGTACGCACTTCCTAGGGCATACCGTGGCAGGCATGCATTTCCTCATGCGTGCTTTGAGGTACACAATAATAGGAACAGTGTACTAAGATAACAGTAGGTTTTGCAGTGTATAATATTACGATTTATAATTGTAATTTTACAACTTTGCTTCGTGAATCAATTTCCTTTAAACTTCTTACGACTATTTTTCACATTTGTCTTTCAGTTGACAAACATTGTGCACCTGCCAAACACGCGCAGCCGGGCCTGCCCCACATACTGCGTGCAACTTGATGGGCACGGCCCGACTCCGCGCCCCGCCTCAGACACAGACGCCAGGCCTGTTGCATCCCCTCCTCACGACTGAGGAGGCCATCATAACCCCCCCCCCTTCCTCTTAAGTAGGCCGCAGTAAGGTCCGTCGTGCACGCAGCAGGCGCAGGCCAGGGAGACCAGCTCAGTCCCGGAGCACCGCGCACGAAGGCCTCGGATGAAACCACCTCCCCTTCCCCCCACCGCTCACCCACTATACTTACGCTCTACCCCACCAGCTCCCTCTCCTCGAAAAACCAACAAATTCGCCCTCATAAAACGTCACGGCAAGCGAGCCTCACGCCAGTCCCATATATCATGGGCAGCTGGCCAAGCAGCGAGTGTGTTTTGTTCGATCTCTCCGGCCCACCCCCCGTTCCTCCCCGGTCCACCCCCCCCCCCCACCCCCCGCGTCCGTACGCCTCTCTCGCCTCCTCGAGCATGGCTGGTGGGGCTGGACCCCGTCATGCACGTAGACTTGGCCACCGGACCGAGCACGACTGCCAGTGGCAGTCCCTTTCCTTGCTTTTTGTTCTTTTGCACTCTTGAAATTTCTGCTCGCTATTGTTTTGTACGCGTCGCGCTGAAACCGTTACGATACGTTGCTTGCAAAATAGACCATGCAATTCATCCGATGCGACTTGATGCAACTTGACTGCCTTTAATTATTTTTCTGGTCTTGACAGATAATATAGTTTGATTTCTGGGAGAGCCCGTAAACATCTGCCATTGTTTTTCTTTTTCTTTTGAACAAGTCTCCTGCAGCATCGGATAAAATACCACTGTGCAAAGTTTTTGGACCAACTTTCTGGGTTCGTGCTAAGACTTTACCTGTAAAATTACCACATAGTCTGTTAAATTATTGAAATATGTGAAAGTTACCTGCAAATGTATGGAAAAATATTTCTACGTTTACCCGGAAAAATATTTTTAGACTTTTGCTAGTAAAATCAGTAAAAAGAGGGAGCACCAAAACCAATAAATTTAAAGACAGGCATTTGCTTTCAGCATGGTTCACCGTGAAACAACTTTTTCCTTTGAAAGAAAGTATCGTGCTGAAATGGAATTGAACCCCGAACCCCCAGGTCTGGAAGCAGTTGTCTTAACCGCATTGCATTGCGAGGCACCTCGTGCAGGTGGCTGGCTGGCTCGTCCTCGATCCCTTCGTCTTGGTGAATCTATGGCCTTTCCCTGATACTTCCAGCGTTTTTCTAGAAGTTTTTATCCACTGGAAATTTAATAGTAACATTTCTCGCCTCTCATGAGCGAAGCATTTTTTTATCACTCCGTTAAAGCTGAGGTTAAAGTGACGTTCGCCGAAACGACTGAAATCGAGTCTTTACTGGTATTTTGAAATCGCTCCAGTAGAGTGATGTTTTATGACTTGACTCAAAAAGCATCGTCGAAATGACTATAATAGAGCGATGTTAATCTATCTCGCTCTCCCAGGGTCAGCTCTCCCAAGAGCGACAAAGCCGACTCCTCCATTTTCAGTTTGTCTTACTTTTATACTGAATCTTGTTTGCTACGTTATGTGATGACAGACACGCATTCAACATTGAACAAAATATGTTAACGAACTCATTTGCCTGGAAAATTACAGACATTTTCTGTAGTAATGTACATTACAGTAAATCTGTAATGTTACTGAACTCAGTAAAAAAAATAATAAAAAGAGTGTAGTTTACAACATGTGGTAACTTTACCATAGTTTTTCCTGTGAAATGACAAAATTTCTGAAATTTTACCATAACTTGTACTTTTTCACAGTGGTGTTTTTCCAAAATAATTATAGGCCATACGGTGTTGGGGGTTGCCTACTCTCCAGGCGCTACGTAGCTGTTGTGGAATAAAACAAAAAAAGACATTTCGACGCATCCGTGCAACAATAGCCTATCTGTTTCGCTGCCCCGAAAGACTAGCCTATCTGTTTCGCTGCTCCGAAAGACTAGCCTATCTGTTTCGCTGCCCCGAAAGACTAGCCTATCTGTTTTTGGCGCTCTCTGCAGCGCTGTCTTCTTCCTATTCTGGGTTTTCCAATATTAACAGTAGAAAAAAAGTAAAAACTGCCATTTGTTGCTTGATCTTTAAGGAACACGCAGCAGTTTTTACTTTTTTCCTAACGTTAATACTGGCAAACCCACAATAAGAAGAAGACAGCGCTGCAGAAATCGCCGAAAAACAGATAGGCTAGTCTTTCGGGGCAGCGAAACAGATAGGCTAGTCTTTCGGAGCAGCGAAACAGATAGGCTAGTCTTTCGGGGCAGCAAAACAGATAGGCTATTGTTGCACGGACGCGTCGATTTGTACAGTTTATTTTTTAAAGCCACTTTTGGAACAAAGTAAGTGTGTCTTTCTTGACCTCTCGTTTTTTGGTTTGTGTTGCCTTAGCTGAGCAATGCGAATTTAACCACAATTTAGCATAAGGCTTTACATCGAAATTCCAGAGTTCGGGTCCATTAATATTAAAAACGGGGACTGTGCTGGGCCTGCGCCGGAGGATTTGGGGATTTTTTAGGCGTATGGCCGCGTATGGGACCGTATGGCCTGAAAATTTTTATAGGCCATACGGTCCCTCTGATTTCAATTATAGGCCATACGGCGTATGGCCCCGTATGGCCCGGAAAACACCACTGCTTTTACAGCAGATTACCTGTGATGTTGACATACTCCGTAAAATTACAATACAATTTCTGTTCCAGATTACAGACATTGTCTTGTAAATTTACAGGTTTTAACTGCATAGTTAGTTGGTATCATCGGCAGTTTCTCACTAACAAAAGCCGGCAGCTGCGAACGTAACCGAAATATATATGCGAAACCCACCGTCAATCCTTGATCGACTTCGAAAACTCTATAGAGCGTATACGCCACAGATACGCAGATACGTCGGAGAACTTCTAAACTTACCCTTCAGAAAATCGAATAATGTTAGCGGGCTGGGCACGCCCGGACCGGAGATAAGACTTTGTTGGTCGGACGCGTCGAACGTCCGTGTTGAAGGCTAACACTTGCCCCCGCCGGAAGACGTACAAATAGATCAGCCGGGAGCAGCCAGTCTTCCGCCTACAAAGAGCGGAATGTTCTTAATACATACATGAATAAAAAATATATTAAAAAGGACGATTTCACGAAATCCTGGCAGAGAACGGAGTTTTTTAAATCATGGTAAAATTATTGTGCAGTAAAACTGAAAGAAAAACTGGTAATTTTATATGAAGAATATACTTTTCAGAAATGATGTCTAAAGTAGTATAACAAAGCCAAGTTCGAATTGAAGAAGCGAGGAGGTTCTAGTTTTTACACTTCGGCGGTATCGTGGGTGTTAAAGAATATCATAAGAGAGGGAGGAGTCTATCGCCCAAGGGGCGGCCAACTCATGTATTTCTGTGTACACTTGTCTTGTATTTCTTGTATTTCTAATGTATTTTTCGGTATTTTTCTCGTATTTTTGTTGAGTATTTCTATGTATTTCTGTGTATTGTACACTGTAAAATGCTTGCAAACTAAATTCTTTGCAACGTTGCGAAGAAATTTTAATATTCGTATTACGAAGAATTTGTTCGTATTGCAAAGAACTTCTTTGCAAAGCTACTAGAATTCTTACAAACTATTTGTTTGTATTGCAAAGCTTACGTAAGCTTCGTAAGCTTACGAAGAATTAGTTCGTAATACAATGCTTAAAAATTCTTTGCAACTTACAAAGAAAATTGTTTGCAATACGAACCAATTCTTTGCAAGCATTTTACAGTGTAGAGCATTTCCTTGTATTTTTAGTGTTTTTTATAGAAATACACAGGTATTTTTGTGTACACGTTTTTTTCTAGTTGGCCGCCCCTCGCTATCGCCCTGACTTATTTTTTCATTTTAAAAAATGAAAAAATTACTTATCCCCTGACGTAACGACTTGAACTAATTCTGTAAGGCATGCATTACGTTAGCAGAACTGTGGCAACTTTTAGTAAAACTGAATAAGTAGATTTCAAGAAGGCAGTATGGTGGCCACGCGTGAATTTCAGTGGTGTCATCTCATTCTTGCGAACTAAACTAAAGCCTGTCATTGTTTGGACGCACTCTTTAGATGTTTCTCTTTCGCTCCCATTTTGGCTACGCTCGGCCGAACCTCCACGAACAATTATCCCCCTCCCTTGTTCATTTCGCCTGAAGAGTCGAGCATTGACATAGGAACACAAGTTTCAATTTCAATTTACGAAATTTCTACAATACAGATTTCAGACTTCAGAATCGAATGTACAAGATCAGTAAATTATCTGCGGGAAGGGGCCGAATGAAACAAAACACGAACGTTTTCCAGCGATTGTAGAAGGGAACTTCGTTGCCTAAAAAGTTAGGCAAGCAAAGGTTTTGCGCTGGGTTCTGTTCCATTTTACTCCCTGCGACCCTGGCCGCCTCGCCACCAAACGCCTCTCCTTATTCTGATGGAAAGTTCAGCGGTTCAAATCCGAGGGGGGATTTGCCTGGAAGCCCGGCCCGGATGTCGGGGCGCTCTCCGGCTCGGGCAGCTCCGCCTCGGCTCGGGGTGGGCTTCGGGCGCGCCCGCCCGGGGGCTCACGGCTCTTAGAGGGCTGGAGTGTCGCCCCGTACTCACTTTCCGTGGCTGACAGGGGCAATAACAAGAGATGACAAGCCACGCGCCGTGCCCTGTACCCTGTAGGATGACCGCGACAGGACCCGGATGCACGGCTGCGCGTGTAACCCCCCCCCCCCCTCCATTACCCCTACCCCTTACACTCCAGACGGAGCCTCTTGCTCTGTGACACGCACCAGATGGCAAAACTTTAATCAAACCCCTTCAGCCACGCTTCCTGCAACACCCCACCCCGACCCGCTCCGCGAGCGCCGGGTAGGGAGGGAGGGAGAGGAGCGCCAATCTCCGCCATCGGCACGCCCTTTAGATCTGTCCCGGCTCGGCCGCTATGAAACATAAAGAAGGGCCGTGACTGATCCCCGCCTCAGGGGGAGGGGTGGCTGGCCGAGGGCCGGCGGGGCGAGGGGTGCGAGGGGAGCGCCGCGCCCCCAACCCCCACCATAAGGGGGGGGGGGCGACTAGCGCCTGGGGGACGAGAAACGCGCGCCCTGGTGTGGAGCTTGGGACGTATGCAAACATGGCCCCCGCCCCGCAATCCCTCAACCAAGAGCGCAGCCGAGAGCCGTCATCGTGAAAAGGCTTCGCCATAGGGCCGCCCGCAGCAGGGCGCGAGCAGGGCGGCCCGCCTGCCGACGACGAGGACAAATATACATATATATATACATATATATATTTTATTTCCAGGCCCGACCGATAATCTCGGCCGCATGTGCAAGGGGCGAGGCGGCACCAGCTTTACGAGTGCGAGCAAAACTTGGACAAGCGGCGCGGCGCCGTGAGGTACACAGCGAAAGAAGAGAAACTGCCAGCAGGCGCCGGAGTGGCTTCGGCAAACAGCGTCGCGTAAAGAGAATAAGGGAATAAAGAAATTTTACTACTGTGAGCTCACGCGAGTCAGGGAGGGGGTGCTAGACTACATTTGCGGAAGGCAGTTTGGCAACAGCGACGTCCTCCGCCACGCCGCGGGCCGGCCGCCGCCGCCGCGGGGGGAGAAAATAGAAGGCGCGCGTGGAGAGAATCCGGGGGCGGGGAGGAGCCCGGGTAGTGACGCAAGGGCCCTCGCGACTGCGAAGGAACGGCATTATTTCCCACACCTTTTCGGAATAGAGCGGAGACATTACGCCGCGTGGCGGGAGTCATAGAGGGCAGAGAAAGGAAAGAGAGAGAGAGAAAAAGAGGAGCAGCGGCACGAGAGAGAGAGAGAGAGAGGAGGTCAGGGCTCAAAGAAACCCTATCTCCCCCGAGGAGTCTAGGATGCACATTACGAGCCACCACAGTGGGTGCCAAGGGTGGCACTAGGGCGTCGTGGCGCGTGGTGGGAAGTGGTAGGGTGGCGTGGTGGGGCGGCTCCGAGACGCCGCCACGACTACACACATACTGCAGATGTCAGCAGCTTTAGGATTGTACTGTGAGAGGGGAAGGTGAAAGGGGGGGGGGGGGAGAGATTCGGCATACAGCAGTTCCCCGACGAGAGGGCGTCGTCACGGTGTCGTTTGTGTTCCGCAGGACGAGACTAAGCGCCGCGCGCTGCCACCGCTGCCGCTGCTGCCGTCCGGACAAGTGAAACACGGTGGAAAGTAGGAGTTAGTAACAAGGCCGGAAGTCAGCCCGTGCCGGAAGTGGAAGCGAGCGGAGTGGGCCGAGGTTCTCCCGCCCGGGCGAATTAGCGGGTCGCAACACCCCATTGATTAAGGCGCTCTAGCTGATTAGAGTAAGCGCGTGCCAGTTCTCTCTTCTGCCCCGCCCCCCGCCTCGTCCTGCTGCCGCCCCCTCGGAACTTCTTAGCCCCCCGCCGCGGGAGGGGCGGCTCGTGTACCCGGCGAAGGGTTGGTGTGGCTGGGGGTGTCGTGTGGTGGGGGCAGTGAGGGGGAGCAGCTCAGGCCCCGGCCGAGCGGGCCGGGCACGAAGGACGGAAACTCTTCCCAAGGGAGGCGAGCTCATTCCGTTGGTGCGTGGCGCTGGCGCGCTCAACATATCCCTCGGCCACGGCCACGGCCTCGGCCCGCGCCTCGCCCCGCCCCGCCCTGCAGAACACGCACAGTGCTTCCTCCTCCCAAGCATTTGCTGCCAAGAGCTCCCGCCCCCCGCCCAGCCCGCTACCCCCCACGACTCCTATAAACCTCAGACCTGACGCCCTCCTGCAGGCCAGCCCCGGGCCAGGGCTGAGCCGGCAGCGTGGACCCATGCCCCATCATCCCGCTGACGCACCACGGGGTCTGCAGCTGCTGACACCTCTCTGTCACTGGCTGGAATGTATATCACCCACTCCACACCGCCATCTGTAGGGAGCCTTCTCGAGCCCCACCCCACCCCACCTGCACCCACCTCGCCCCACCGTGCCCCGCCCCACCGTGCCCCGCCCCACCCCGATGTCTACGAAAGTACACTACGCAGGGGTGTCCTCGGCTTCGCCTCGCGGCTCGACCCGCCGCGTCCGAGGAAGTCTCATCTCGAAAATGGGGACGCACTAACAGATCTCATCCGCGCACGTCCGACCGGCACAGCGCCGCCCTTGGCCTCCTCCCCCGCGTATCCGCGAGTCATAACCCTCACCGCCATCCCCTCCCCGTGACATCCCCCCCTCTCTCTCTCTCTCTCTCTCTCTCTCTCTCTCACTCTCTCACTCCCTCCCTCCCATCAGCAGCAGCAGCAGCCTGCGGACGCAAAGACTCGCCCCGCACCTAGTCCTTTTGCGGGCTCCAGTGTGCCTCGCAGCTCCAGCTCCCACTTATTCGGCCGGGCTGGCCGCCCACGCTCCTCGCACTGCACTGTGTAACGACAACAGGGGCCAGAGGGTGGTATCGAGGGCTCCAGGGGGGCTGGGGGCAGCAGAGGGCTCGAGGGGGGGCTGGGGGCGGCGGCAGCGCTCCCCAAGCGTTCCAGCCAATGGGGTGGACATCGCTGAGGACCGGACCGTACCGTACCGGACGGGGTCCAGCATCGGAGCAGCAGGGGGGTCAAAGGTGTAGCCCCGGGCCGAGCCGGGCGTGGCAGGGCAGGGGCGCGCGTGCCCAGTGTGTATATACAGTGTTACCTGCACCCGCCCCAGAAGAGGTCGCACTTACGGGAGCAACGAGGGTACGGTACGGTGACGCGAGTCCTTTACCACGCGGGCGACGCGCGGGGATCGCACTGTACACAAGTATCGGTTGTCGCTGAGAGGAGAGAAGCCGCGCCCAGCAACACCGATGAGCTTCCCACTTGCAGTTTTTCGTGTTCTCCTTGAGACACAATCTGTTTTTTAAGCACGAAGTGGCCTTATGGTTCAGGATCCAATTTCTTTTTTTTTATTTTTTATTTTTTATCAGTGTGGCCCCTTACCTAAATCCATATTTTTCTATACGATTTTTTTTTTACGTGCTATTATACGAGTATCCAGTATCACACCCAAAATTCTACTGTTTTAGAGCCTGCGGCCTGCGGGATAAGGGGTACGTACCTCTTTCTTTAGATAGGCGATAGCGAGGGGTCGACCACTTGAAATTTTTGTGTACATGGTATATATTCCAGTTGGAATATCTGAAATATTTTTGGAATATGTGGAATATTTTGGGAATATCACGAATATGTTGGAATATTTATGGGAAGATTTAATCGATTATTTTATTTTTCTGTGCCATGGAAAGACTTCAAAATGTGCCAGAACTGGAGGATGGCTCAGGCAAGAAGAACTTTGCTCTCACTTGGCAAAAAAAGGATGGATTCTACCTGCTAGAGGTAAAGTAATTCCTTCAGGAGTTGTGAAAATACTGGACCACTTTCTTTTGTGTACATGGTGCTTGCATATATTCTTAAAAACGTATACTGGAATACATTTTGTTTCAGTTTGTGTCTGAAAGTGCAGCAAAAGCTGCTTCCAATTTGCATGTATCCTTAATGGGACTTGTGCTCCAGTTAGAGTGGGTGAAGGATGTCATTGATCACACTGATAACACTGATGCCTCCATAGTAAAATTAGGCACAAAATTTGTGAAAGTAATAAATGTGCCCGAAGATTGTGTAAGATCAAGATCCCTTTCTTTGTATTACTCTCTAAAACCTTTCTGAGTGTTTTACATAGTAAATATCTGTGTTCTTGTGTATTAGGATTACTTTGTTAGTTACAGACATAACTCTCTCAGTTTCAGGAAGTATTACTCTTTGAGATTAATTCCAAGTTGCAGTGTGTAGAGAATCTACAAGATGAAAGAGGGAGGAAGGAATTTGCCATATCATGCCAGAAAGATTCTGATGATGGTTTCTTCTATGTTGAGGTACTTAGCAAAAAGTTATCTAATTTACATTCTAAACAACCATGGTCATTTGTCTGTAACTGACTACTATCAAGATAACTAAACTATTAACATTAATTTGTGGGCTACTTGTCATAGTTATGAATAATTTGTAAATTGCAATGTACAGTTTGATTAATAATAGCCTATAAGGATTCATATAGAAAATGTCCATGGTAGTATAGAGTGCAACCTTAACTGTACTTATAAGGCAAATCAAGATTATTGTATGTGCAAACATGTATTTTACAAACAAATTATGTGGATGCATTTGTTGCAGTTTGTGTCTGAAAGGGCCGCTCAAGTTTGTTCAGCATTACAAATTTCCCTGATGGGAGTTGACATATCTTTTGAATGTGTGCAACTACCATCAACTGATGATGATAATTATTATGGCCTGTGGACACCGCCAACTGTCCACAAGTTCTTAGATGCCCTGCAAGAGCTCAAAAACAAAAAGCACGTGAATACATGGAATGAGCTAGATTGGCGAGCAACCAGTAAAACTGTAGGTTTACCACCTGATACTTGCAAGGCTATAAAAAACGGAAAATGTACAATCAGCACTCGTCTATTGCTAAGAGTGGAAAGGCAAGCAGCTGGCCTTATTTAGCCAAGGTCCACAAACTGAAGCACAACTCTCTGGAGAAAGGTCCTAAAATCATTATTCAGAATATAGCTCCTGTTGATGTTGCTGATGACTCCAACTCAACTGGCAGAGGTAAATGGGACAAATTTTCCAGAGAAAGATTAATTACTGTCTGGGGTGAAGCTCGGCAAGAGTTCAAACTTAAAACTACTTTTATCAGAAATTCGAAGTTTTGGATGAATGTCGCTGAATCAATGGCAGTAGCTGACTTTAGTTTCAGTGCAGTTGAGTGTGAAAATGGGATGAATAGGATTTTAGATACCTTCAACAGATTCGACGCTTCCTACGAACAAGCGGCTATCTTTCTAAGCGCTGTAGACACTAAGCTATCTTCTCAGGGCTGGTAGACAGACGGCTATCTTCCCGAGCGCGGTAGACACTAGGCTATCTGCTAGGCCGCAGCAGGCCTCAGACAGCAGGACGCAGGCCACAGACAGCAGGCCGCACACCACAGGCAGGAGGCCACAGGCCACAGGCAGCAGGACGCAGGAGCCACAGGCGCCGCAGGCACACGTGAAGGAGAAGCGCGGTGGTGTCGCCTCCGTTTAAAACTAGCTTAGAACCTTGCGCTGGTGTGACTCGCGGCGCCGCATGGCCCGCGTCTATCCAGGAGGTAATGGTGTCTGCTCCACCGCAGCCGCGGGCCAGCCCCGCCGGGCCCCGCCCCCTCGCCCACCCCCGCCGCTCCACTTCCGCGCCACGCCACGCCACCTCCAGCGCCGCGACAGGGCCGCCAAGCTCGCGAAACAAGGTCATGCGGAACACCGGCTTTGAGAACACACCACGCAGGCCGGCGGCGCGGCAGTAGCGGAAGCTCGCGCCGACATTCCGGGCCGAGTTCCTTATGCGACGCATGCAGTTGGGGCGGGGCGGGTGCGAGTACCAGACCTGGCCACGGCATCCGCACGCCCAAGCGTCACACGCGCTAACGAATAAGCACTCCTTTGTGAGGGTGTTTCATACTTTTCCTTGCTGCATACGGGTGTATGATGCGGTAGCAGCGGGCGCGAGCCCAGTGTGACCCCCAGCCTCATCATCGTAATAAAAACAAAACGCCAAACAATAGCAGAGCTCGAGCGTAGAGGCCTGGTGCTGCCCAGAGAGCCCTCAGACAAGACATAAAGCAGTCTTTTGTTTGATTTAAAAAAATAAAAATAGAAAACAGGAGCCAAAGCTAACACAAAATTAATTTTGTGATAAATAGGTAACTCGTTCTTTAATAAATCATCGAATATGGTGTGATGTCTCATAAAATGGAGAAGTGTGAAGTTGTGCCATTTTCATCTAAGATATTGTGTTTGTGTGCGCAAAGGAATTTTTATAACCACCAAAAAAGTGGAGGTGCGTGGCAAAGAACGAGTGAAAACAAGTCGAGCACTTTTAAAATACTGCTAACAGATTTGTGGCATGAGCCTTGGCTCTAGCAGCAGCAGTGTTATAAAAGTAGGGGGTTCAATTTAACGACACCGTTTGACAGAGATGAGTTTTCCTGATCGTGGAGGGGGTGAGAGGGTGACCTCCAGACAAACGCTTTAGCGCGCTGTAGAGTGGAGAGGTGAGGAGCCTGACCCAGGAGAGAAAAGGCGGCCTTTCCCTTCGACCACCCTACCCGCGGCCCCACTATACGCCCCGCCCCGCCAAACTGACCAGGTTAGGTGACATCCTCTCCCCTCACGGCCCGGAGAGGCTGCTCTCTGCAACAGCAGGTTTAGGCGCTTATGAAATATTCATGAGCTCCCCAACCCTCCCCTCCTCAAGCGCGGCACCCGCGAGTCCCGCGACCCCGCGCCGCCAAACTCTCCCTCCCCTCTCCCCCCTCCCCTCCTCTCTCTTCCCTCTCTTCACGCCCCGAGCGGGACCCCACGGGCACAGACCGGCCCTATCAGTGCGAGAGCCACAATCCGACTGGACAAGATGTGAGATCACACGCGCAAACAGTGTGTCGAGCCCGTCCCGCCAGGCGCGCCAGGGTACGAGGGGAGGGCTCCAGGCAGACCCGGTGTGGCGCGTAGACGCGGATTTGCGGGTGCGGGAGGGGGGAGGGGGCAGCTGGACAATTGCCCCTACTTAGGGCTCAGGCAGGCGCCCCCGACAAAGGGAGGAAAGGAAGAAGGGAGAGGGAGAAAAGAGAAGAAGAGAAGAAGATAGAGAGAAAGAGAACGAAAGGGAGGGGGAGGCAGATGACAGACGGTAAATCCAACGCCTTCCGATCTATCCGAGCGATACACCACACGAAACTGTTCTACAAACTCTCAGTACCACGAAGGTATTGCGCCTAAAGTTTTGCCGTTGAAAGGCACGTTGTGTTATATTGCGTATTGTGACATATCATTACGCTTATTGCGGCGAAATTCCTGAATTAGTTCACAGTGTATTACAGAAAGTGGATACCTCCTCGAATCCAGCCGAGCCGCACAGCGCGGCCGGGCAGCGCCAGCGCTCGGAGTCGGATGAGCAAGCTGAGCGCTTTGACTGCCTAACTCTCAACGTCACAATGTTGTAACCTCAAAATTGGTGTGTGCCCTCGCTTCTGCTTGCGTATCCTCACCTTGCGTTTCCTTTCACTCGCTTCGCTTGCGATGTTCTGCAGATTTCCATGGAAATCTTACCGAAATTTAGCCCATTTAGTCCGCTTTTTCAGCCCGGCTCACTGCTCATTGTATATCAATTTTAACAATTTTAACTGCTAACTCGCTCTGGCGTTGTATTTTTTGAACGATTCCTACAGGACTCGACCTATTATGCCACCTACTAACATAAAACCAGGAAATTTTTCTCACTTCGCTTGGAACTACCTCTTTCTGCCATGCTACTCAAAAAATTTAGGTCTACACTACATGCCTTGCATTGAACCTTCAATAAAGAAACAATTTTAAGTGTGTGGTTCCAAAATGACGCCAAGCTATCTTGCAGGGTGGGGCATCGCGGCATGCTGTAGCGCGGCGTAGTGCGGCGTAGCCCGGTGTGGCGGGGCGGGGCGGGCGCGATCGTTCGCCTCGCACGCAACAATTAAGTTTCCGGTTCACCTGACTGATGCCCTGAGCTGGGACCCACGTCACCGGCGCCGTCACCAACGTCACTGCTGCCACCAGTCACCATCATCCCCCGCGCGCCGGCAGCACACGATACGACAGCGTGTGTTCGGAGCGTGCTGTGGAAATAATAAGATCGTATCGCTGTTTCGTGTCCATGTCCGTCGACCCTCCCTTGTCCGTGACGGGAGGTGACGGGACGTGACGGGATGGGGTGGGGAGCGAGCGGGGTGGGGAGGGGAGGGGGGGGAGGGAAGCGAGCCGGGCGCGGCCGGCCCTCATGTACCCGCCCTCGCGGGGGCGTGACGGGTGTGCGCATTATGTGCGGAGGTACGTGGGTCTTCCCGTCGGGCGGTACCGATAGGGGTCGCCAACTCACATACTACTCCGTACAGGAGATCCATATATACATTCATAATACTTCATAATATCTCATAATTATTCGACAAAATACCCCCATAATACCATATAATACCCCATAATAAATATTCTCCCAACAATATGTCATAACATCCCAAAATTTGTGGCACAATACCACATAAAACCGTATTACTCCGTACACTCGCAGATCTCTAACTGATTTTTAGCAGATGATACATCTTAGCAAAAATAAAATAAAAAGAAACTAAAGAGAATTGATGTTTCATCGGCTTGTACTCTCGCAATAGTATAGAGCGGGCCGGGTTGTCACAGCGGCCGGCGGCCGCGTGTGCAGGCCTGGAGAGGGGGAAGCCAGGCGGGCCAGGCGAGGGGGTCGGGAGGGGGAGGCGGGGCCAGCGGGGCCGAGGCAGGGACCAGGCGAGGCTCCAACCCATGGTATTGTTGCCTTGCTGCGCCCGGCGCCCGGCGACGCCACGCTCGCGGCTCTCCCGAGTGTAACACATTTATAGCAGTATGTGCCAGACCCTGGGTGGGTCGACCCGCCAAACACATGTGTAACGGTGGCTGACTACCCAAACCCCGTAAGTGCAGAAGGCGCTGAAATAAAATTATTCGTACGCACATTTTCGTAACGTCGCCTTAATACACAAAAGTGCAAGACATAATAAGGTGTCAGCTAGCTTTTACTCCCAAGTTCAAAAACCAAGCGGGTACCCTGGGTATATTGTACCTAGGGGGGACTGATGAATGGCTCAATGGCTCGCAGTCCGCGAGGCGCAACACAGCCAAAAAAACAAAAAAAAAATCCCAAAATAAAAATTAGATTTTAGTATCATCTGCTTTCATTTACAATCTTGATTGAAATTTTTTTCACTGTAATGTGTAAGGGCGATGAAATTTGTCTACAGATCGTGGATATTTGTTTACAGACATATTCAGCTAGAGACAGAAACGTCAAGACTTAGAAATTAAAATGACGTAATATATAGACATAAATGTTTTTTTGAGGGTAGTACAGTAGTTTTCTTGTTTTAAAATAAAGAAAACTGCACTACCATAATAAACATTTTTGTCCGAATAAACATTTTGTCCGATTTTAATTCCGACTTTTTTTCTCACTAGAAAATGCGCTCTGCCAACAAAAAAGCATAAATTGAAGACAAATAAATTTCATCATTCACCTATGGATATTCCATTTTATAGTGAAAATAGTCCATTTCAAGTCAGAGAGAGTACACTGCTGAGGTGAGTTGGCGACCCCTCGGGCGGTTCCAGCTCGTCAGCAGCACAACCCGCGGGGCGGGGCCGGAGGTCTAGCTGCTCACACATTGTGTGCCCGTGCCCAGCTTGGCCTGCTGCTACTGTGGCCCCGGCCCGCACCAGGCCTCGCCTCGGGGCGTCGCCAGCAGCACAGCTCGCGCGCTGAACAATGCAGGCACCGCGCGCGGGACGAAGCGCCCGGGCAGAGTGACCCCGCCGCGCACACACTCACACGCGCCAATATTTGAATGTAATACTCTTTTTCTTATACTTTTCACCAAAGGGTCGTTAACTCCGTACACGAGATGATATTTCCTCAATTATTACATTGATATTACCCATTTTCCCAGGATTATGACGTCAGTACTGTAAAATTTGTGTAATATTACCAATAATACCTGTAATATTCCATATTCCTCCGTACGCGGTCAAAAGGAGTTGACGACCCTTTGCCTTTCACCTGATATTTCCTGGCCCTCCTCGGCGTGTACTGAGCCGCGGGGCGTGGGCTTAATGTCACGCTCTCGCAGAGCGGGGCTGGCTGCGGGCGGTGCTAGAGGCGGCGCCCCCGAGCCCAGCATGGCCGCCCCAAGCCGCCTCGCGCACAATGCGCGCCGGCCACGCCTCGCGACGCCGCCGACATCATCACAAACCCCATTCGAAAACATTTATCTCCATTCAAAACACCCCGCCTTATTTCTTTGCCCGGGTGACGCGGCTGCCGACACGCCCCCACACCCCTGATGCCTCTCTCCCTCCCTCCCTCCCGCTCTCTCTCTCTCTCTCTCTCTCTCTCTCTCTCTCTCTCTCTCTCTCCTTCTCACACAGCTCCTCGCTCGTGCGACTGTCTTTTGTCTGCGCCGCCACCCCCACCCAAATGATGAATTACAGCTGACAAGGGAGGAACAATATGTTCTTTCGAGATAAATTTCCCGCTAAGCCCCCCTAACTCCCTCCTCCCCAAACAGCAGCAGTGAAAAGAAGGCTCGCTGCGCGGCTGCTGCGCCCCTGCCAGAGTGGGAACCTCACACACACCAAACACCAGCCGCGCCCGGGGCGAGCAGATAAACCAGGAATAAATACAGTGATGGCATTGATCGCTGATAGCCATTTCAGCTAACTTCAATTTCGGTGTTGTCGTCACCTCACTGTAAAAACCGAGCGAAGAAATGCTTCGCATTACGAAGAAAATCGTTCGTAAGCTGCGAAGCATTTGGCTGCTTTGTATTGCAAAGCATTTTCTTCGTAGTGTGCGAAGAAATTTCTTCGCAAGGCGGGGCTTGCGAAGAAAATACTTCGTATTGCGAAGCCTTACGAAGCAGCCAAATTCTTCGCAACGCTGCGAAGAATTTTCTTCGTAAGAATTTTACAGTGCTCTCCCAGAGGAAAAGAATTGGGCCCCAAAACTGAAATTTCGGGTAGCTTTTATACAACTTGCACTTTTTAGTTAACGAGAAAGAAAGAAAGAAAGAAAGAAAGAAAGAAAGAAAGAAAGAAAGAAAGAAAGAGAAATTAGTAATGCAAACAGAATTGGTGACAGAATGGTGACTAAAGTATGGTTTCATGTCATGAAGTTTGGTGCTTTGCATTTACAATAAGTCACTTGCCTTAAAACTAACGAAAAATCTAGTTTGTGGGACTAATTTTTCCTTTTTCTTTGTTTCGCTGCTCGTCATCTCGTGAGGCAAAGAACGCTGGAAAAAGTTCATTCCAGAGCAACAGCAGCACAGCACGGCGCAACGCTCAGCAGCAGCAGCAGCGCCCTTCGCCACACCCAGAGACTTGGCGCTGCACGGCACGTGGGCCAAATTATTAATGTAGGTATCTTCCCTTGTGAGCCGGCAGAAAAATAATAAAAGAGGCGGCAAGCGCGCGACACGGAATTAGATTATAATCCGGCCGACAGGGGAGGTTGTGTCCACACGGGGACAAACGCCCCGCCCCGCTCCCCAACCCATCTCCCCCCTCACCCCCCTCCTCTCAACTCCATCCTCGATCTTCCTCATCCCCAAGTCATGCCGGGTCCTGCATTTCCCTCGGCATGGGCGTGACGGGCGCGCGTCGCCCGGCGCCACCCCACGCCGCCCCGCACTGCCCCACCCCGCCACGCTCCGCTACGCCCGCCTCGCCCCGCCTCGCCCCGCCTCGCCCCGCCTCGCCCCGCCTCGCCCCGCCCCGCTCCGCCCCGCTCCGCCAACCCGTTCGGTGCCCCGCACTGGCTCACTCCGCCCCGGGTTCCTCTCCAAACCTGGCGTCCCACCTTTGCCCTGCGTTCAGTATACTTAAAAAGGCTCACCCAAGATTAGTGTCAGGGGCGCCTTCATTATTGTTTGCATGGTGTTGGCAGAAACTTTTCAATACCACTTTCGTAAGTTTTTCCTGATTTTCAAGATGTTGACTTTGATTTATTTTATGGAGGATTTCCCTGGTTTTGAAGAATTGTTTCTGTGTAATATTTCGCGTGCAACAGCACAAGTATTACGGTGGAAATAAGTGTTTTGCGTATGTTTACGAGACATTTGGAACTGGGGCACTAAAACTCACCCTTAACATACGTAGAAACGCATGTCGTCTCATGAGCAGACCTCGAGGCCATTCATCAATTTTACGGCTGCTTGTTTTCAAAGTTTTCCTGGGCGTCTGTCATTTTCAATGCGATTTCTCTGAGCTCCCCTCCCATCCCCGAGTTTTCTGCGTTATCGAGAGTTGTTGTAGGAACGTTTTGTCGCTTGGTAAGCTGTAGCACCTCTGTCTGGACTTGATATTTTATTCCCCGCCTCGAAGAACTACCACATTTAAATTTTATGAAGGCGGCCTATAAGGGAGGGCTTTTCTCTCACAATTCTCTTGGAGGGGAAAAGCCATTGATCGAGTTAAAAAGTTTTTCCTTCAAAAAAATTCTACCGTTTACGAGAATGTTATAATCTGCTTATGGGTATTACATTATGTGTAAGGCATGTGTGCATGGTATTAACGAAGTAAAAAATCCCCTGGCTAGAAAATCTACTAGCCAAAAAGCTCGAGAGCATTCTGTTGAGCAGGACATACCCGACCTATGTACCGGGTGTTTCTTTGAATGCGTAACAGTGTTGCGGGTTTGCCTACCCCATTATTCGCACGTAAGGCTCCTTGGACCCTGCAGCGCTGGCGAGTATATGCAAACCCGCAACACTATTACGCATTAACGCATTCAAAGAAACACCCGGTACAATATCATCAAAATCAGTAAGTGGCGGATGGCTACAAAACAAGGTTCTGAGAAAGCGATCGAGAGAAGGGTTTACAAACGTGAGATAGAGAGGGAGGTCAAAGTGACAAAAATTGTGCCCTGCTGCGAGGAACGGAGAGCACAGTGGAAAGGGGGAGGGACAGGGGGAAGAGGAGGCTGAGTTTGGTGGAGGCGGCAGGGAACTGGGGTAGGTTAGAGGGGGGGGGATGGGGTAGAGTCCAGAACGGGAGAGGGTAAGAAGAGTGTAGGATGGGGGTGGGAGGGGGGTAGAGTCGGGGGAGCGAGGGAGCTAGGCTACAGGGAGGTGGTGGGCCCCAAAAGTATTGTCAACGGGACCCGGCCAGGGGCGAGACATGCCTCACCAGCTGCAAGTAACGCGGGAGCGCGCCCCGCCGTCCATCCCGGACCCACCCCGGCCCCCTCGAGGTTTTACATCAACGCCCTCAGGGCGCGGCGGGGCAGGGCGGGGTGGGGCGGGGCAGGGGCGCGGGCGGCGGAGCGCGGCGGGGCGGGCGCGTAGATGGGAGGCGGTAGACAGAGGAGGGGGAGGGGGTAACTAAGACAAAGGGTGGGCAATTATTTTATGGTCGCGTCAAGACCACAGTGCAGCAGAGCGCGCACAGGGACGTGGGCTGAGGCAGGGTGGTGGCGGAGCGGTGGCGGGGCGGGGTGTGGGCGCCGCCCTGCGGGCAGCCTGAGTGGAGTGTCCCCACACGGCGCACGCAATCAGCCCGGCAGCCTCCCAGTGTAAGAGTAACTCACACAATCACATCACGATGCTGACCATGCTGACCCGCCGGGCAGGCGCAGCGGACGGCAGCTGCTGGTGCTGCTTGTATCCCTTATGACAGTCAAGTCCACCAGGATCCTCCATCTGCGGCCCAACCACAAAGGTCGCCGCCGCCTCCCCGTCCGCTGGCGCTGCTTGGCCCGGCATCATCATAGGCCTAACCCCTTCATTATTCAGCTTTATCAATTTATTCGCCCTCCCTCTTGCTTCTTACCAAAAATTTTGAAGCCTGTACATTTTTTTTACGCGCGCCAAGTAACGCTTCGATTAATGATGGTATTGTTCGCCGAGGCGGCGAGGTGGCACGTGGCCGGGTGCGACCGCCGGCCTCGGGCTGCCTGGCCAGCCAAGGCGCTAAGACGGAGTAATTGCAGAAATTTGTCTGCGCCGCGGGGTGGGGTGGGCGGGGCGGGCTGGGGAGGGGCGCAGTAGGCGCGGCGATTTGCGGTTGGTCACGCGCGGGAGCAGCACGTGTGTCACGCATATCGTCACATCACATCCCGAGACCGACACGTGGTCCGGTCACCACTTGCATTACAAAACTATTTCAATCAAACAATTTCCCCGCCCGGCCCCACCCAATTGCAGTTCCTCCCTCCCTATCGCCCCTAGCCGGGGCGGCGCGACACCCAACACGATATGGCACCCCCCCCCCCCTCCCCAACTCAGCCCCGCCCCGCCCCGCCCCGCATATTCACCAACCCAATCCGCGGCCGGGACTTCCTGGAAATGATGGCTGCATAGCAAGTGCAGAGCCCCTATCACATACGCGAAACGCATACCAAATATACAACCATCTGGCGTCTTTTTTGTGCCTCTTTTTCCCCCAAAGACGAAATAAAAGTGAACAGAAATGAGTGATCTTGCATCTATGTCAGGATACGGGAAAAAAAACACGTACCCTAACACTGAAAGAAGCAAACAAGGGAAAAATATTTCGGGCGTGACCTTTGGACCTTTGGTGGTGAGGGTCGCGCCCCTTGCCGCCTGCTCCCACAATGAAGCTCGTTAGAGCGAGGCCGCTACGCCACGAACGCGAGGTGAACCAAATAAAAAAATTGCGTGCTCTCGAAAGAAGCGCATTGTCCTTGGGTAAAGCAAAGCACACGAAAAATCAAGTACACGCTTCTCTGGGTGTGAGGTAAGCTGTTCCCGCGTGGCAACGCGAGGGTACCACGCGCTGCTGGTCTCAGTTCCAGGAGGCGAGCGGGAACTTCACCGTGAACTCTAAACAAAGCGAGAAACGAGAGAAAGATTCAGAGGGGGCTCGTCGAGTAAAACGATGAGCGGAAGGAGATAGAGATCTTCAGTGCCTAGTGCCTAGTGAATGGCGAGGAAATTTACTCATGCGTAATAACAGGTACACATTTCCCTGCGGTACGTGTAGTACAGTGTAATCCACGTGCGCCTCCCTGGTCAGAGTGTCACAAAGCTGATATCAAAATCAGCTTTCTGATATCTGGAAATTTACTTACATCATTAACGTGATTTTGATATCGGTATAATGATTTTGATAATAGTTGAGTGATATAAGTTGCTTATCTGATGTCAGATTGCTGATACTTTTTGTCAATGCTGACATTAGGATGTCACATCAAGCACACAGATATCAGTTTGGTGATAGAGAGCCTCACTTGGGTGACATCAAAGTCACTTAAGAATTAGAAAAGATCACGCTCCTGACATACTTGTCACCTTACTGATTTGAGTTAGGTGATATCACAATAAGCACATTCAAATTCAGCACGCTGCAAAATCGACGGTTTTAGAGATTTTTTGCTCAAATTTGGTTTATGGCATCCACGCCTAACTTTAGTAGGGCCATTTTAATATTTTTGAAATCGAAGACTTTTTTCATGCCAATTTGAAAACGGCTAAAGCTAGGGGAAAACGGACAGCGGATTTGGCTCCGCCTCGATTTGGACACCCTAAATGCACCCTACAAACGTTACATGGACTTGAATTCCTAAGTGTACATAGTTGAAAACATATATGACTTCTCTCACAAAATTAACTGACATTAGAGATATTGATGACTTTGGCATTACTAAAAGCTGATATTCAGCAAAAGCACTACATAGAATAGACCATTTTTTGTGATATCATTATGATATCACTTTACTGATTTGTCCCAATTATCAGAATGATATCAAAAACTGATATCAAATACTGATATCAGCTTACTGATACTCTGACCAGGGCTTTTCATTTATATATATATATATATATATATATTAGCTCGGACGCCAAATATATATTTTACTTTTTGCGTCCCTTACAGAAATGTTGTGTACCGAAATCAGCCCGAAAATCGGGCAGTCCTCGGTACAACCCGAAACTACCCGGGTAGTACCGAAAATACATCCGGATTTGTTAAAAATCAGTAAGATTCCGGTACTGCCCGCGGATGAGTTTCGGAGTAGCCGGAACTACGGGTAGCCCGAAATGAATCCGAATGTTAGGCTCAATAATCCCCTCTAATTGTCCACTCCGCCTCCACCCCCTGCTGCCACAGTTTTCCCCCTCCCCTCCTCCTCGCCTCATAAGGGTAGAAGACTACACACTGTAAAAAATTTCTATGGCAGATTTCCTATAAATGTATTTGATTTTTTTTCACGACTTTTTACATATACATATCATATTTACTTTTACAACTAATTCGTAGCTTGAAAAGAAAGGCAAGAACAATAGTTCATGGTTGAAAACAAAAAGATTAGAATATCAGGTACACCGCTTTTGAGTTCATATCGCGAAGCTTTCCCGCAAGCAAACTCCGGCTGTCCGTCGCGGCGTTGCATGCTGCCATCCCCGACATGCTGCCATCCTGAACCTTGCCAATAATACGAGGACACACACGTCGTCCGCGTCAGCGATAGCTGCAAAAAGTATGCGTGGTGCCGTGGTCTCTTCAGGAGACACTCCTGCCGCCACATGTACGTCCGCGCACCACGGCTCTCAGCAGCAGACTGGCGAGTGAGCGGTGCTCGCTGCTCGCCGAGCACCTAAGACTGACCAGGTCGCTGACGACTCCTGGTCCAGAGGAAAGCGGGCACCAGGAATTACCCCAAAGCTCAAGGCTACCCTCCGATCTAAGGTGATATAGAGATAGGTGAAGTCAACGAGGTGGAGTGGGGGGAGTGGGATCCTTCGCGCCACTCACTTCAAACGCGCCAAACGTTGCCGAACAGCCACCCGAGTGCTCACCGGTCCGCATTGCAGCCGGCTCCGGAGAGCCCAGGTGCGAGCCGAGCGGCCCCGGAAAACCCCCGAAGGACCCCGAGTCGCCCGAGCGGGCGCTGCGCTCTGCGCTCTCATTGGGGGACCCTGGATGGGATCCCCCAATGAGCGCTGTTGACTTCACCTATCTCTATATCACCTTACTCCGATCCCCACCCCCACCTCCGCCCAGCGTGTGAGACCGCGTAATAACTGTAGTACATTATTTACGTAATACCATATGTAAAACAAAATTCCGATGAGTGAAAACGTGCTCGGGGAACTACCTCTCCGCCGCCCCGCCCCGGACTCTCTCTGCTAGCGCCGCCACCAAAGGTGCGGTAGCACAGCAAAGTGTTCCGAGCACAAAAGTTCCCTACCGCCTGATGCCCTGCTAACTCCTGCCGCCGGAAACACATGAGACTTACTCCCGGGCGCGCTATCTTATTAAACCGTCACGCTGCGCTCTTTCCCCCTGCTCCGCCGCACCATGGGCCGGCAATCCCTGCTCTTCCGGGGGGCGATGCATCGCGATAGCGGACCGCGGCGGAAGGATGAATCGCTCGGTGCGGCAGATACTGCCGCCCCTCGTCCCTTTGAATCTCTCTCCCACCCGCCGCCCCGCCTCGGTACAGGAGGGCCATTCGGAGAAGCACGGCCATTTGTGGGGTAGACTATGCTTTTGCTTTCCCTGCGGTGTTGCAGAGCTCAAAGGCAGACGGAAGTGGTATATATGTGTGTGTGTGTGTGTGTGTGTGTATATATATATATATATATATATATATATATATATATATATATATATATATATATATATATATGTGTGTGTGTGTGTGTGTGTGTGTGTGTGTGTGTGTGTGTGTAAAAGAGAGATTTTTCTGGTGATTGGCATTTCTGTCATACCCCCGCCCCATTTCGCGAGCATCAGCTGTGCCCGCATATAGACAAGCACCCTGCTGAAACCCGGTGGCGCAGAAAAGTGAATGCCACCTGCCGTCGCACCTGCCAGTTATTTCAAGAAATAATGAACGACTGCCGGTCGCATGATCATGAAAACGTTTGTTTTCATCCTTGATATTGTCAATATCAGAGTCGGAAATGGCCGCTGTAGCTTCCGCGTCAGCGTGTGGGAACGGGCATTCGAGCTGGACTGAAGCGGCCGCAAGTGAGCGACGCTCGCTGCTCGCTCACCTCCAGTCTAGCACAAGCCCAGCAGAGTCATACCCTTCAAGGTAAGGGTCCGGTAAAATCCAGATTTTCGATAAATTTTGAGGAAAATATTTCATCTGATAGTATGTGTTAGAAGGTGAAAAGAAAAAAAAACACACAAAATTGTACGTCAAGCCGTTCCAAACACCACTTTTTACCTTTAAATTGCACCAACTTTGGAGAACTTCTTGCGCAACAAATTTTGATGTATAATAATGGGCTTCTAAATTTGCTCCTTTTGAACATTTCTTAAGGTCTGATCAGTGAGATATTGCCAATTTCTCAACACAGAAAGCAGCCAGCTTTTCCGAAAATGCCGATTATTTCACCAGGCCCTTACCTTTAATACCACGCCCAACATAACCTGACCCAACGTACCCACATCCACATCAGGCGGAGCGGCGCGCTGTGCACTCGGTGTAGGCCACTCACCGCGGCGCTGCTCGCTATAGCAGGCAAACAAGCCGCGCTAACGAAGGCCACATAGTCGGCTCCACTTACCTGCAACGAAAGCAAAGCAAATGTCACACGAGAAGGAAAAAAACAACAGGAAGGCTCAAAGTCATTACAGCTGCAGACGCCCGCAGTTCAAACCCGATTCGCAGCAATTATAATTGAGCGGAATTTCAATTCCGCAATACCGTTGACGCAGTCCTGAATAAACATTGAAATTTTGCTGTAAAACCACATTTTACCGCGCACACATTGCTGTTAAACCAAGTGTGCAGTGTGCAACTGTTCAGCACTTGGAAGTGTACATGTTTATCACGTGAAAGTGTTTAACTGAACAGCCGTGCGATTGCAACTGCTTAACTTCACGGCTGCGTGCACTTTTTAGTGTTCGACACGACTGCGGTTGTGCACTCTCAAGAGTTCAACTGCGCCGGACAACTCTTTCCTTGTTGATCACTTCCAAGCGAGTTAAACACTCGCTATTGCTCAACTCTTGGTTGAACTCTTACATGTAAGACTGGGAGTTGCACACTCCCAAGTGTTTAGAAACTGCACACTTGGTTTCACCGTCTAATATCGTGATACCGTGTGACGGAGAGGACACCTTCTCGATCGTGACAAAATGAAAAAAGCATCGAATGAACCTTCGCAATACGCGATATACTAATTTTCTTTCGGAGGTCGCGGGTTCTGTTCACTGACTGGACGAAGTAGAAGGTAGAAATTTTCAGCCCGTCTTATACGCCCTCACCGTTGCGAAAGGGCTGGAGCGGCGAAGCGGCTACTGATCAAAAGCTGCTATTAGGGGGGGGGGGGGGGGGCTCGGGACAGAGGGAAGGGTCTGGGGCTGGACGACGAGTGGTGTCAGCGAACACCATGGCGCTATTCGACTCGGCTTCCCGCCCGCCCCGCAGGGCCGCGCGTGCCTGGACCGTCATCCTGACAGCGCGGCCCCCTCAGAGCGAAAGCACTTACCGGCGAGTGAGGGGAAAGGGGTGGCAAAGGTAGAGAGGTGAGTGAGTGGCAAGAGAATCAAAGACAGGCTGAGAGAGAGAGGGAGAGGGAGGGAGGGAGAGAGAGAGAGAGAGAGAGAGAGAGAGAGAGAGAGAGAGAGAGAGAGAGAGAGAGAGAGAGAGAGAGAGAGAAGCGGAGCGAGTGAGTCTGCACCAGAGAGCAGTTGCAAAGGCCGCTAGGACGGGCCGCGCCGGGCTGAGCGCAGGAGGAGCCGAGAAGGCTCCGCGCGCTCCGCTCCTCCTCAAGGACAAGCGGGAACGAGACCTTCAACGGGATCCCCAGTGGGATTGTGTTTCTATGCGCAGCTCAGCAACGTAACTGTTTTGCTCCTTCCCTTACCCCCTCCACCCGGAGGCGCCCCCCTTTGCTGCCCCACGCCATCCTGTTCCCAGAGGGGCAGTGCTTCACCTGCTGTACCGCCACAAGTCCCTCCCTGATTATAACGCCGGCTGGGCGGGTGGCGGGGCCGGCCCTACTATGTACTGCGTCAATAGCCGAGTCGGCAATCTCTTCTCCTGAGAGTGCGACAAGACTTTCGTCAAAGCTTTCCCCTTCCAAACCACGATTTTCTTTTTCGTTGCTTCACGGGATTGCACCCTAGTCAGGGACAATTCTCAAATTTCGAAGTACAAGAGTTCAATTTTCGCAAAACGCTTCCTTAATTTACTTTAATCGTAATTATTACACCACTGTAAACGGAGGAGTCAACGTTCTCGATTTTGGCAGAGCGACTCTTGTGTATCTCTGGGAGAGCGAGACTGGTTAACATTACTCTATTAGAGTCATTTTGATTACGTTTTCGATTACGTTTTCGGCGGTGTGCTTGACTCTTTTTGAGTCCAACAGTGAAACGTTACTCTATTGGTTCGATTTCAAAAGCGTTGCTTCGCAATTACAAATAAAGAAATGCTTTTCAAGTTGCAAAGCTTCAAAATACTTCGCAATTTGCGAAGCATTTGCAAAAGCATTTCTTTGTAGGAATTTGACAGTGTGGGGTAAATTTTCTACCATAGGACTAGCTCCGATGCAATCCAATCTGCATCACGGGATCGCGCATGTTTTTTTGTGGACTGGGCGCCGCGCTCCACGTGCGGCGCGCCGCGCGCCGAAGCCCGGGGATGCACTCATAGTTAGGCCACTCTTTACGTAATAAATGCGTAAAAGTATCCGTCCGTAATAGAAGCGTAGTAAGAGCTTGTAAGCCAAAGTTCTCCATAGTTCATTTAGTTTGGGGCCGTTTTGGGATTTTTTCCCCCCTGTTTTTGGCCAAATGAGTAAAATTTCGGAGCGTATTACAGCTTAACAGACGAGACGTGAGAGGCGGGTAACAGATCTTATGAGAGAATGACCCCTCGCCAAGGGATCGTCAACTCTGATATTCCTCCGTACACGAAACTGATATTACCCTGATATTACTTCAATATTACCGATATTACCTTCATATTACATCAATATTACCCATATTTTTGCCAATATTACATCAATATTACCCATATTACCTATAATATTACAATATTACCCTAATATTACTCTGATTTTACTGATAATACCAATATTCCTCCGTACACGGCTAAAGGCAGTTGACGACCCCTCGCCCCTCGCCGAAGCCCCAGCACGTAATATTCTGCGGACTCTGCCACGCTTTTTCTGAGAGTACAAGCCAGCTGACATTACCTCTTAGTTCCTAATAATTTAGTATAGTTCAAATACGTAATACCATCTGCTAAAAACCTACAAGACGTGAGTGAAATAAAAATAAAACGGTACGAGTTAAGTGAACAAAAATGATGGGGTCAGCGATGGATACACAATGGAGCAGGACTGCGGGGTAATCAAAGGTCGGCCCTCCTCCGGCCCTTCTGGCAAAGCGGCGCACAACCAGTGATTGGCAGGGCTGAGCTGTGCCAGGCCGCCAGCCGCCAGCCCACCCCTTTCCCATTCCCACCTCCTTCGCTCTTCTCCTTGAAACGAGATTCCTGCGCGAGCAGCCCAGCTCAGAGTCCGTCCAGAGCCCGGCGACCAACAAGCGGCACCGCGCTCCGCCCCGCTCTCGGGTGACGCTGCGCCGCAACGCCTGCTGCGGAGCGCGGAGGCAGGCAAGTGACGTGGATACGAAATTGTAACGCGACATTGTGACCAAGACAAAAGACGACGGAATATTATTAACTCTCAAATTGCTTATCTATAATATGCTTAAAACACTGTCAGAAAAAAACACAGTGTTTGGTACGGTAAAAGATGGTCAACAAATTGCGTAATCAGGTTGTACCTGATCGATTACGGTCTTTGAAGTACGGTTCACGGTCATTTTTAACTCCACAGTTCAAAAATCAAGCTGATCGGACAATGTCTACTACGAGACTAACTTTCTAAATCGTATGAGCTAGAAATCTAAAATTTGGCATGTGACCCGCTGTACTAGTGGCTCTGAGATAAGGCATATTCAGTAACATGACCCGTAAGGCTAGAAATTTTAAATTTAATTTCTACACAAATCATCATCCACCGAAGTATTTAGTGAAACAAAAACTTTAACTCAGGGTTTAATGAGATTGTATTTTTTTTTTTTTTTAGGCAACGGAGTTGCCTTCTAAAATCGCTGGAAAACGTGCGTGTTTTGTTTCATATGGCCCCTTACGACAGAAAAAAATCTGCTGAAGGGAATTCGATAATATTAAGCATACATTTAGAATGTAATCTAATACATTCGATTCTGAAGTCTAGTTGAAATCTGTATTGCAGAAATTTTTTAAATTTGAATTGAAATTCGAGTTTCTATGGTAATGCTCGACTCGTCAGGCAAAATGAACAGGGGAAGGGGATATTTTTTCGTGGAGGGGGTAGGCCGAGGCGAGCCAACACGGAGCGAAAGAGAAACCTCTAAAGTCTGCGTTCAAACAAAGCCAGCCTTTAGTTTCGAGCGCAAGAATGAGATAACACCACTGAAATTCGCACGTGACCACCGTACTGCCTTCTTTAAAACTACTTCAGTTTTACTGAAACTTGCCCCGGTTCTGCCAACTAAATGTGTGCCTCAAAGAATGAGTTCCAATCGTAACGTTATGAGAGCAGTGATTTTTTTCATTTTATTTGGTTGGCATGTTGTGTCAACAACGCGAAAGCAGGCCAAGCATGTCCGCCATTGCCGGTGGCTGATGTGCCCACCTCGCGACTTTAAATCATTTTTTAAAGTTATCGAAACGTTGACAAGGCGAATTGAATGCGTAAATAGTAGTTTTATACCTGCGGAAAACGGTTTGGTAAGTTTGACTTCGATCTGGTGAGCAGAATTCTTGAAATGATGTACATTTACGTGTACCATTTTGTGTAAACAACGCCTTAACTCCGCGTTTTCCCAATAGAGCGCACCCCCGTCGCGGCCGCGGCGCGCTTGCCCGCTGGTCCTGGGCGTACCAGCGGTATTAGTTAGGGCCCCGGCGAGGGGTCCATAACTTCGAATATTCATTGTACAAAATTTTGTTATTCAGCTAATATTCACAATATTCAAACATCTTCAATGGTATTCACAATATTCACACATCTTCAATTGTACTCACAATACTCAGCCATCTTCAATTGAATTCAAAATATTCACATGTATTCGCCTATATTTATCAATATTCAGCTATAAAAATTACTATTCAATAGTATTCATCCATATTCATGAATATTCATTGATATTCGTCAATATTAATACTGACATACACTGGGAAAACAAACGTCGCATCCGCTACACCAATTGGTGTGTTCTGTGGCATCATTTGAGTTTTAGTGGAATATTAACCAAGTGAGACTTCATGTTTTATTTTCGACGAGTCCATCAGGTTCCTCTCGAAATTCCCGTTCGAACGAGCCTACATGTAATGGGGTTGCGAGCCTAAATACTACGACTTTCAATAGGAATTGTAGAAAATGGGGAATTGGACATGTTGAATGAACTATGCATCTGAACCCCATCACATGTAGGCTCGTTCGAACAGGAATTTCATGGGGAATCTGATAGGCACATCAGAAATGAAACTTAAAGTCTCGGTTGGTTAATATTCCACAAAAACTGAAATGTTGCCATAGAACACACCAATTGGTGCAGCGGATGCGACGTTTGTTTTTCCAGTGTAAATCAGCCCTTGCATACAGAATGCGAGGATGGAGTTGTTGGCGCTAGTGCTGCTAGAAAAGTAGGCAATAAGTCGCCTTAACACAGAAGAGTAAAGTAGGCTGCATCTGCGCCTGCCTACTACATAAAGTAACGCAAAATGGTCACTGTGACTTCACGGTGACGTCATAATGACAATTTTTAAGTCACTTTGTGACTCCGCTAATTTCGTGACCTTCAGATAACTACATCGTGACTCTGTCAAATTTCGAAATTTAAAACTAAATTTAAACACTACTTGAAAATACTGGTTCTGCTGTACTATAAAGATGCGGAATGAATTTTAAGCATTGAACAGGGTTTCGCATTCGTGATTCCTCCGTGACTTGGTGGTGACCTGAGGTTTCCCTGTTTACCACAACCGCCGGTAGGGTGCGTTGCAAGTTGCAAGCACTCGAACCCTGCTGTAGCTGTAATTTCCCTCTAAAGTAGGTAAATTTCCAAATCTTATTTTCTTTTATTATGCCAATCAATGAAGATCAGAGCCCCGCACCAGGCGGGCGGCGTTGCCTACATGGCGTCCGAAAACGAGTGGAGAGTGAGAGGGAGTTATGGTTCGGAGCGATCATCTCACTCCCACGAGCCGCTTTCGGACGCTAAGTAGGCATCGCCGCTCTCTCGGTGCAGGGCTCTGATAAAGATTGACTGACTGTACATGACACGAAATCTAGATTTGCAAATGCAAACACTGAATTTGATCAAAATAGCTGGAAAATGACCAAGACGGGGATGATATTATCTGTCAATCTGGTTGGGGTGGTCCGAGTCACCCAACTTCGTAGTAGGCCGACAGCATAATTTTTGAATTATGGTCGTATAGCCATTCTATATTTTGTATAAAGTAGTTATTTAGCGAAACAAACCCAACTTTCTCATTAGTTGGGTACGTGACTTGTATAGTTCGTGGTCGCGGTGGGGTCCCTGGAGGATCACTAATTAGGTCACTGTACAAGAACAGGAGTGGTCACCGCACCGTGACTTCCCTCAAAATGAATTCTGAGATACCTCACGGTGACGTCACAGTGATTGATTCGCGTTACTTGGTACAGGGTGCTGGAGCGCGGAGAGCTCGCCAAAGTTCATTTGGATGAAGAGACACCCCTTGACAAGTGCTAGAGGCCAGTGTCAGCACCACGTTATGTAGACGGAGAATTCATTCTGCATGTTAAAAGTTTTTCCCTGCTTTCCTTATTGGAAAACAAATAGACATTCCTTAGAGGATGTGAAGTAAACTTAAGTGATTATTTATCAACGATCAGGATTTCATTTACTACAAATTTCAGTTTCTATCCATGACGATCAGGATTTCATTTACTACAAATTTCAGTTTCTATCCATGACGATCAGGATTTCATTTACGACAAATTTCAGTTTCTATCCATTAATATTCAATGATATTAACAAATATCCAATGGTATTCGATGATATTCAGAAGTATTCAATGGTATTCAATGATATTCACACATGTTCAATGGTATTCAACGATATTCACACATATTCAATGGTATTCAACGATATTCACACATATTCAATGATATTCATCATATTCAACCATATTCACTCATATTCAACTATATTCACTATATTCAAAAATATTCAACCAACTCACTCGTATTCAATATTCATTGTACACGAAATTTTCGAGTTAGGGACCCCTCGGGCCCCGGTTCACGCCCTCCGTGCGACCTGTGGAGGGGACGTTATTGTTGACGTTCCCGATCCCCTTCGGCCGTGGCCTCGCCGCCCATTTTTTGCCGTCAGAAGGAGAGCTCTCTTCTCTCCTGCTCCTAGTCGATTAAATGTCGGTCGAACTGTCGGAGAATATTCATTACTTGAAACCCGCCTTATCAATTCGAACTTAGAATTATCTAGCCACTATCTTGACTATCGTAAACTAAACAAAACCAGTCGGTTTTCTTACAGTCTTATTATACACTCACAATATTTTATTTTAGTTATAGAAACTCCGTTGTCTACCAGGATTTCGTGAAATCGTATTTTTTTTACATGGTGTCTTATGGGGGCTACAATGAATGGGGTAGTGATGCTGTACCTTGCCTACCACAGTTTTCCGTACACAGTCCTGTACTTTAGTACAGTATTTTTGACAGTGACAGTGACAACTTCATGAAGTTGTAAAAAAAATCTATTTAACCTATTGTTATCAAAGCGACAAAATATCTCTCAAAACAGGTGCGTTACAAAAAGTCTTGCAGCTACAATTTTTCCATCACGTTATAGCCGTCAAACTCTCGGCCGCACCACACCTTCTAAACCGGCTGATGTATAGACGCCTTTTATCGGAGCGTTTTCCAATATTGTGTCCTGCATGCTGAAATAATTACGTTGTGATCCGGGACCCCGACACCACGAGGCGCGCAGCAGAATCAGATGGTGTCCCTGTCGCGCACCGCCGCCTCCACTCAGAGTAAATTATTGGGATTAACAGCCCCCATCCCATCGCAGTCAATGTGTCAGAGGCCGGCGGTGGGGCGGGGTCCCGGTGGCGCGGCGGGAAAAGTGCTGCAAACACAGCTTTTTGTCTCCTTTCTGTTTCGTTCGTTTAGCCGACAGAAACACGGTAAAGGGAGAAGGCTAATAACACTCCGGGTCCGAGGCGATACACCACGCGCGTGATGCGATCAGGCTGAGTGGCACGGCACGAGGCCCCGCCGAGCACTGTCAAAAATACTGTAGTACAGGACGGTGTACGTAAAACTGTGGTAGGCAAGGTACAGCATCACCGTACCTCATTCATTGTAGCCCCCATAAGACACCATGTAAAAAATGACTGTGAACCGTACTTCAAAGACCGTACTCGATCAGGTACAGCCTGATAAGGCAATTTGTTGACCATTTTTTGCCGTATTAAACACTCTGGTTTTTTCTGACAGTGAGGGGTCCGCAACTAGGTTACACCAGCCACGGCCGCACGGAAAACTGAAAAGACCGGGAAGACCACAAGGAAGACCAAAGAAAACCGAAGAAGATTAATACAATCGTAGGCCACAAATGGGAAGGAAAACCCGAAAAAGATTAGGGAAGACCGGAAAAAGTTGAGGGAAGACGGCGACATTTTAAGAGAGCCTAGAAAATGTAAGGGAAGACCAACGAAGATGAGAGAAAACCACAGAAAATGGTACGAAGCCTTCAGAAGATCCTAGAAAACAAGAAAATGGGAAAACCAAGAAAAAAGTTGTGAAGACCAGATAAACCAAAAGGAAAACCTGGGAAGCGCACAGCATGTGTACAACGGCAGACCGCCCGCCCCGCCCCATGGTGGGAGCGAACGCCAGCAGAGCAGCAGTGCGGCAGGCGGCAGGTCGGCCCACGACACGCCTGGTCCCGGTCACCGTCATGGACAGGCGGCTCTGGAGAGATTGGGCGGCTGTCTCGAAAACAAGACGGAAGGCTGGTCGCACCCAAGTCGCATTTGGCCGGCCCCACCCCTACCCGACGCCGCCCTGTCGCCGCCCCGAACCCAACTGACGGCTCGCTGTGCGGTCGACAATGCGGGCGATGTCCTACAAGCCTGGTGCTCGCCCCATCCCCACCCTTCAGCTGACTGAGGCCTGTCCCGCTCCCACTGCCACTGCGTCCCCGCAGCACGCTATCGTCGAGAGGATTCGGTAGAATCTCGTTTCGCCATCCACCATCCCTACTCCCTTTCGTACAGCCCTCCTTTCCCGGCGCCAACTCCGTCTCTCCTGTACCTCAACCTCCGAAAAAAAAAATTAAATAGGGTTCCTCTCATAGGATTGCGCTTACGTACTAGGCACACTGCGTCACAGAGAGGGGTGTGGTGGAGGGGTGGGTGAGGGGAGACAGCTGAATATTTCAAAAGTGAAAAAAGAAAAAAAAAATGATCTCGCGCAATCGTGGTAAACAACGGAGTTGTCATGCATACTTGTCGCAATATCAAACGCAACATAAATTTTGAGCCGAATTTCCCTGTACGAGCGGGGTTTCAGCAGAAATATTCTGTGAAAAATCCAACCAATGAAAGCGATCGTCTTTTACTTTCGAACTCAAGAACCAAAAGTTTTCTGTGACGAATATCCGAGCGGGCACGTTTAAATACCTTCTACAGGCGTGTTCAATCCAAAAAGAGGTAGAGCGAGAACTGTATCTCACGCGCCTACTGGTCGCCGAACGCCGTCTTTGGTTATATTGGCAGGGATTTCCAGTCCGTAGTTGGTTCCGTAATACAATCTTGCTCTTTCAAAGTGGAGTTCTGAAGCTGGTAGCGTGCAAAGCAGCGAAACGAGCGAGCGTAGATGCTCGTATGTGTCCGAAAACGACAGGTGAGAGTGAGACGTTTGAACTAGAACAATGCTCTTTCTCACTCTTACCTCTCCTTTTCAGACGCATACGAGCATCTGCGCTCGCTCTCTTCGCTGTTCTCGCGGCTTGTGCTTCGTCCCTCCACCGTGCAAATACCCACGGGTACCCACGGGTACCCGCGGGTACCGGGTGTACCACGGCGGCCTTGCAGCGCGCGAACGCTAACTTTTCCCTCATCACCACCCGATTGTCTGGATGGGAAAAGAAAGCAGTTTGGTCGCCGCAAGCAGCCCCGGGCCCGGGCCCGGCCCCTGCCCCGGCCTGCCTCTGCCCGCCCACCCACTCGTCTGGCCTGGCCTCGAGCCGAGCTTGCCCAAAGTTTTCGGATCTTGGTAGCGGTAGGAAGAGGGGCTCCGGGAGGGGCGGGGTGGGGCTGCCAACAGCGGAGGGAAATTCGCTTCACGCTCTCCTCTACAGCGCCGGGCTGATAGCTGCTCTGCCCCTTGCCCCCTCCTCCCCCCTCCCCCCCTCCAATGTCCGACCCGCCCTTTTCCAAACTCCCTGTCTGTCTCGCTCTCCCCTCCTTTTGTTTTCCGCCGGCGCCCGGGACGTTTTCCGACGGTGCTCTGCTAGCGTGGCGGCGGTCCCATCGCGTTCCGACCCGCGCGCGCCGCGCCATTCGCGTGTCTGGAGGATACAACAAATGCCCCGGGCTAGCGAGTAGGGCACGGCGGCGGAGCAGTAGGGTGGCAGGGAGGTCGAGTGGCGGCGCGGCGGGGCTCGAGGCACTGAGCTGCATCATCCCGGCCCATATCATTCCGTGAGGGCTCCGTTGCGTCGCGCCCGCTGTTTTCAGAGGTCACCAACAGGGTTCAACGCGGCATCACAGTGCATGCAGTGCAACACAACCTACTCGAGATTGCGAAGACAGGAAAGTTAAAGCACTGGCGGGAATCTTATCAAGTTGAAAATGACCTATCCTATCACCCAACCCTCGAATGGACGCGGATGCCCGATAGAGGGTTTCCGAGGGTTTCCGAAGGGGGGTTTCAGCTCTGCAGCTGCGCTCCTGCTGTACTCCGCCTCCGCTAAGCGCCGCTGCACTTTATAGCCTAAAAGTATGCGGGGCGTGCGCAGGAGCTTGCACACCGTTTCCCTGCCCTGCAAATAGACAAGATTCCTCCCCCTTCTCCCCCCGGGGATGAAATTGACCGCACGCATGGACTGAGGCAGATTGTTGCGCTCTATGCGGCTTATTGGTACTGCCTCTAGCGCCCGCACCAACTCGATGGACCAGGGGTTGGCAACGCAGCGCTTCTGAGCAGCCCCATGCGGTATCGAGACCGGGCCCCCCACCACCATTTACCGCACTTCGCAAAACTCAACCATATTCTATCAGTTTGTCCTCGGAACTAGACAGCCAGTGATTAATCGAAATGAGAAGAATCGAGCTATTTACTGATGTGCCTGTCAAGCCGCTTCGCAAGTCTGGAGTAAGTAAAAACATAAGTGCAAGCAAGGCGAGTCCCGGCCGGCCCGTGCACGTATCTCGTGTTGTTAAAATTTCTTCGTGATTTCTTCATGTATCATATTTCCAGTGTGCTTTTGTGAAAGAAGAATACATTTACGATGGAACTAACTGAGGCTGATCGGCTGCAAAAGAAGGCACCGACACCGACAGTCCGGAGGTAGGGCCCATCAGCACTTCGACTGAACGGCTGCTCCCTCAGGAACGGGGAGCGGGCAGGTCGATCGCAGCGATCTCATTACTCATAAGCGCCATTGACCTATTGTGCTATTATAGCTCTGAGCAGCTCCTCCGCCGGTAGGGGCCCATGCAAACTGTGCGAGTTATACTGATGGAGATAACGGGAATCTTTTCCATGAGAAAGGATGACAAGTTTCGATATTCCTGAATAAAATTACAAGTGAGTTACCATTCATAAGCGACCTCAAAAATGGGACTCCGTGAATTTACGATTCCGATCGTAAACTTAAACATGAGTTCTAAATTACAAATTACGTTGCGTTGCTGTGGCCTTGGCTCGTCCCGTCCCTCTTCGAATCACCGCAGCTACCGGCGTCCCAAAGCGATGCAGATCCTGTCCTGACCCTTCGCCTCGCCTCACCGGCAAACTTGTCGACCCTTGGCTCGGCTCGGGGATAGACTCGGGCGGAGCGGCCTTGCCAGGTCTGCTCTGCACTGTTAGGAAAACCCAGGGCTCGCCAGGCCCACGATCTCATCCGTTAATTTGTCCCCTGCCCCTATACACGGTAAAAACGCGTCCTTGACGATCAAGGACAATTTGCACGCTTTCAAGGACAAAATACACTTTTCAAGGACCAGAGGAACGATTCAAGCACCGTCCCAGAAAAAAATGCATTTTTCAAGGACTGTTACGCTGGTCCTTGAACTACAAGGATGATTTGGACGTTCATCCTTGCTTCGAAAAACACCAAGGACGCTCCTTAAGGACAAGGAAATATACTGAAGGTTCCCGAAATATGCTAAAAGTCCCAAGTGTAAACCTGGTCCAAAGGATTACTCGAGGTCCCACAAACATACTTGTGGTCCCGACTAACACTAAAAGTCGCAATGGTGTACAACAGGTCCCAGGGGTAAACCAAGGTAACCCTTAGGTCCAAGGAAAGTGCTTGAGGTCCCATAGGTCAACTTCAGGTCCCTGGGCTATGCCAAGGGTCCTAGTGGTGTACGTGAGGTCCCAGTGGTGTGTTCGAGGTCCCAAAGCTGTAACCGAGGTCAAAAGGGTGTACTCGAGGTCCCAAGGAGGTACTCGAGGTCCAAATGGTGTATTCGAGGACCCATGGGTGTACTCGAGGTCCCAAGGAGGTACTCGAGGTCCAAATGGTGTATTCGAGGTCCCATTCGTGTACTCGAGGTCCCAATGGTGTATTCGAGGACCCATGGGTGTACTCGAGGTCCCAAAGCTGTAACTAGGCCTGTGCGATTTTTCGATTAATCGACATTTCGATTTGTGCTTTTCAATAATCGACCGATTATTGAGAAGGGTCAATTTCGATTTCAAAAATCGAAATCGAAAAAGGTTTTCGATTATTGAATATTGTCGATTTTTTTACCGATTTCGATTATTGACAATGTAAAATCAAGTTCGATAATCGAGCGCCAACGATTATTGACAGTTCAAGATCTAATTCGCTCTCGGCTCGGCTCGTCCTCTTAGCTGCCTCGCAAGCAGCCGACGCGCCACACGCCACTGTGCGTCGTCAGGGCACGGCACGCCAGTTCGCTGCATGGCGTGGCAGGGTCAAGTTCTCCGTTAACACTGCCGGTACGTGTACTTTCGACTAGGAGCATCATGGAGAGCAGAGGCAAACGGGTCTCACCCGTGTGAAGTCATTTCAAAAAAGTTGCGAGGGATCTGTCGAAGTGTAAATATTGCCCGGACATACTCAAACTTTTAATAGGATTAAACACGACTTGCACGATTGCATAAAAAATGGGTTTGTCGCGAAAATTTGTCAAATCTCTTTGTCAAACCAGTTAAGATAATCGATTTCAAAAGAGCAAAGTCAAAAATCGAGATTGACAAAATAGCTGAATAATCGAAATCGAAAAAGAAACTCAATAATCGAAATCGAAAAAAGCTAAATCAATGTCGATTATCGGACAAAGTTTCGATATTCGATTTCAAATAATTGAATCGAAGCGTTTTTCGATAATTGTCGATTTCGATTATTGTCGATAATCGCACAGGCCTAGCTGTAACCGAGGTCCCAAGAGTGTACTCGAGGTCCCCAGGGAGTACTAGAGGTCCCAAGGAGGTACTCGAGGTCAAAATGGTGTATTCAAGGTCCCATGGGAGTACTAGAGGTCCCAAGGAAGTACTCGAGGTCCAAATGGTGTATTCGAGGTCCCATGCGATTACTCAAGGTCCCAAGGAGGTAATCGAGGTCCCAATGGTATATTCAAAGATCCCATGGGTGTGCTCGAGGTCCCAAGGGTGTACTCGAGGTCACAAGAAGGTTCTCGAGGTCCCAATGGTGTATTCGAGGTCCCATGGGTATACTCGAGGTCCCAAGGAGGTACTCGAGGTCCAAATGGTGTATTCGAGGTCCCATGGGTGTACTCGAGGTCCCAAGGAGGTACTCGAGGTCCAAATGGTGTATTCGAGGTCCCATGTGTGTACTCGAGGTCCCAAGGAGGTACTCGAAGTCCCAAAGGTGTCATCGAGTTCCCATGGGTGTACTCGAGGACCCAATAGTGTCATTGAGTTCCCATGGGTGTACTCGAGGTCCCAATGGTGTAATCGAGGTCCCATTGGTGTACTCGAGGTCCCAAGGCTGTAACCGAGGTCCTAAGAGTGTACTCGAGGTCCCCAGAGTGTACTCGAGGTCCCAAGGGTGTACTTGAGGTCCCAAGAAGGTACTCGAGGTCCAAATGGTTTATTCATGGTCCCATGGGGGTACTAGAGGTCCTAAGGAACTACTCGAGGTCCAACTGGTGTATTCGAGGTCCCATGCGATTACTCAAGGTCCCAAGGAGGTACTCGAGGTCCCAATGGTGTATTCAAAGATCCCATGGTTGTGCTCGAGGTCCCAAGGGTGTACTCGAAGTCCCAATTGTGTACTCGAGGTCCAAAGGAGGTACTCGAGGTCCAAATGGTGTATTCGAGGTCCCATGGGTATACTCGAGGTCCCAAGGAGGTACTCGAGGTCCAAATGGTGTATTCGAGGTCCCATGGGTTTACTCGAGGTCCCAAGGATGTACTCGAGGTCCCAATGGTGTATTCAAAGATCCCATGGGTGTGCTCGAGGTCCCGAGGGTGTACTCGAAGTCCAAATGGTGTACTCGAGGTCCCAAGGAGGTACTCAAGGTCCCAATGGTGTATTCGAGGTCCCATGGGTATACTCGAGGTCCCAAGGAGGTACTCGAGGTCCCAATGGTGTAATCGAGGTCACATTGGTGTACTTGAGGTCCCAAAGCTGTAACCGAGGTCCCAAGGGTGTACTCGAGGTCCAAAGGGTGCACTCGAGGTCCCAAGGGTGCACTCGAGGTCCAAATGGTGTATTCGAGGTCCCATGGATTTACTCGAGGTCCCAAGAAGGTACTCGAGGTCCCAATGGTGTATTCGAGGTGCCATGGGAGTACTCGAGGTCCCAAGGAGGTACTCGAATTCCAAATGGTGTATTCGAGGTCCCATGGGCTTACTCGAGGTCCCAAGGAGGTACTCGAGGTCCCAATGGTGTATTTAAAAAAATCTATTGGTGTACTCGAGGTTCCAAGGGTGTACTCGAGGTACCAATGGTGTACTCGAGGTCCTAAGGAGGTACTCGAGGTCCCAATGGTGTATTCGAGGTCCCAAGGGTGTACTCGAGGTCCTAGTGGTGTGTTCGAGGTCCCAAAGCTGTAACCGAGGTCAAAAGGGTGTACTCGAGGTCCCAAGGGTGTACTCGAGGTCCCGAGGGTGTACTCGAGGTCCCAATGGTGTATTCGAGGTCCCATGGCTGTATTCGAGGTCCCACAGGTGTACTCGAGGTCCCAAGGGTGTTCTCGAGGTCCCAAGAGTGTACTCAAGGTCCATAGGTTGTATTTGAGGTCCGAAGGGTGTACTTAAGGTCCTCGGAGTGTGGTCAAGGACATAGTGGTGTACATGAGGGCCCAGACGTGTTTCCGAGGACTCAAACCAGTAACCGTGGTCATAAGGGAGTACTCGAGGTCCAAACGGGGTGTTCGGGGTCTCAAGGGTGTATTTGAGGTCACAAGGGTAAACTCGAGGTCCCAGTGGTCAACTCGAGGGCCCGCAAGTGAACTTGAGGTCCCAGTGGGGAATTTAAGGTCCCTCAGGCCAACCTGAGGTCCAAGGCTTATACCTTAAGTCCCCGGGATGAGGTCGATGTTCCAGTGATAAGCGTTTGGTTCTAGAGCTGCAATCGTGGTATCAACGGTGAACTCGAGGTCTTAGTGGACAATTCGAGGGCCCGCAAGTAAACTTGAGGTCCCAGTGGGAAATTGTTGGTCCTTCAGGTGAACCTGAAGTATAAGGGGTGTACTTGAGGTCCCCGGGCTGAGGTCGGGGACCTCAACCTTAGCCTGGGGATCTAGGGTATACGCCTTGGACCTCAAGTTTACATGTGGGACCTCGAACTGACCACTGGGACCCCGAGTTGACTGTCTTGACCTCTAGTTCACCTCTGGGACCGCAAGTTTATCACTGGGACCTCGACCTCAGCACAGAGACCTTAAGTACACGCCCTGGAACTCAAGTTTACTTGCGGGACCTCGAATCTACCGCTGGGACCTCAAGTTCACTTTTGGGACCTCGAGTTTTCCCCTGGGACCATAAGTTTATCACTGGGACCTCGACATCGGCACAGGGACCTAAAGAACATGCCTTGGACCTCAAGATCCCCCGATGGACTTCGAATTTCTCACTGGGACCTTAAGTTTACATGTTGGACCTGGTTGGACCTTGAATAGACCACCAGGACCTTAAGTTTACTTACGGCACCTCGAACTGACCACTGGGACCTCGAGTTCACTGTTGGGACCTCGAGTTCACCTCTGCGGGACCACAAGTTTATCACTGGGACCTCAACCTTAGCCCGGGGACCTAGACTACACGCCTTGGACCTCAAGTTTACAAGTGGGACCTCGAATTGACTACTGGGACCTCGAGTTGACTATTGGGACCACTAGTTCACCTCTGGGACCTCAAGTTTATCACTGGGACCTCGACCTCAGCACAAGGACCTAACGTATACGCCTTGGACCTTAAGTTCACTTGTGGGACCTCGAATCGACCACTGGGTCCTCGAGTTCACTGTTGGGACCTCGAGTTCACCTCTGGGACTACAAGTTTATCACTGGGACCTCGACATCAGCACAGGGACCTAAGTGCACGCCTTGGACCTCAAGTTTACCTGCGGGACTTCGAATAGACCACTGGGACCTCAAGTACACAGTTGGGACCTCGAGTTCACCTCTGGGACCACAAGTTTATCACTGGGACCTCAATCTTAGCCCGAGGACCTAGACTACACGCCTTGGACCTCAAGTTTACATGTGGGACCTCGAATTGACCACTGGGACCTCGAGTTCACAGTTGGGACCTCGAGTTCATCTCTGGGACTACAAGTTTATCACTGGGACCTCAACCTTAGCCCGGGTACCTAGAGTACACGCCTTGGACCTTAAGTTTACATGTGGGACCTCGAATTGACCACTGGGACCTCGAGTTGACTATTGGGACCACTAGTTCACCTCTGGGACCTCAAGTTTATCACTGGGACCTCGACATCAGCACACGGACCTAAGTGCACGCCTTGGACCTCAAGTTTACCTGCGGGACCTCGAATCGACCACTGGGACCTCAAGTTCACAGTTGGGACCTCGAGTTCACCTCTGGGACTACAAGTTTATCACTGGGACCTCAACCTTAGCCCGGGTACCTAGAGTACACGCCTTGGACCTTAAGTTTACATGTGGGACCTCGAATTGACCACTGGGACCTCGAGTTGACTATTCGGACCACTAGTTCACCTCTGGGACCTCAAGTATATCACTGGGACCTCGACGTCAGCACAAGGACATAACGTATACGCCTTGGACCTTAAGTTTACTTGCGGGACCTCGAATCGACCACTGGGACCTCAAGTTCACAGTCGGGACCTCGAGTTCACCTCTGGGACTACAAGTTTATCACTAGGACCACAACCTTAGCCCGGGGACCTAGAGTACACGCCTTCGACCTTAAGTTTACATGTGGGACCTCGAATTGACCACTGGGACCACAAGTTAAATATTGGGACCTCGAGTTCACCTCTGGGACCACAAGTTTATCACTGGGACCTCAACCTTAGCCTGGGGACCTAGACTACACGCCTTGGACCTCAAGTTTACATGTGGGACCTCGAATTGACCACTGGGACCTCGAGTTGACTATTGGGACCACTAGTTCACCTCTGGGACCTCGAGTTTATCACTGGGACCTCGACCTCAGCACAAGGACCTAACGTACACGCCTTGGACCTTAAGTTTACTTGCGGGACCTCGAATCGACCACTGGGACCTCAAGTTCACAGTTGGGACCTCGAGTTCACCTCTGGGACCACAAGTTTATCACTGGGACCTCGACATCAGCACACGGACCTAAGTGCACGCCTTGGACCTCAAGTTTACCTGCGGGACCTCGAATCGACCACTTGGACCTCAAGTTCACAGTTGGGACCTCGAGTTCACCGCTGGGACTACAAGTTTATCACTAGGACCTCAACCTTAGCCCGGGGACCTCGAGTACACGCCTTGGACCTTAAGTTTACATGTGGGACCTCGAATTGACCACTGGGACCACAAGTTAAATATTGGGACCTCGAGTTCACCTCTGGGACCACAAGTTTATCACTGGGACCTCAACCTTAGCCTGGGGACCTAGACTACACGCCTTGGACCTCAAGTTTACATGTGGGACCTCGAATTGACCACTGGGACCTCGAGTTGACTATTGGGACCACTAGTTCACCCCTGGGACCTCAAGTTTATCACTGGGACCTCGACCTCAGCACAAGGACCTAACGTACACGCCTTGGACCTCAAGTTTACCTGCGGGACCTCGAATAGACCACTGGGACCTCAAGTACACAGTTGGGACCTCGAGTTCACCTCTGGGACTACAAGTTTATCACTAGGACCTCAACCTTAGCCCGGGGACCTAGAGTACACGCCTTCGACCTTCAGTTTACACATGGGACCTCGAATTGACCACTGGGACCACAAGTTGAATATTGGGACCTCGAGTTCACCTCTGGGACCACAAGTTTATCACTGGGACCTCAACCTTAGCCCGGGGACCTAGACTACATGCCTTGGACGTCAAGATCGCCTGAGTGACCTTAAATTTCCCACTTGGACCTGAAGTTTACTTGCGGGACCTTGTATTGACCACTGGGACCTCGAGTACACGGTTGGGACCCCGAGTCCACCTCTGTGACGAAAACTTTGACCACGAGTAGACCGGTAGGAGTCGGGTCCCGGGACCTTCAGTGGTTCTCCCCAGACTCTTGGTACCGTGCGTGTCGCATTTCAGGATGCGATCCGGGTCCTTGAAAGTTTTGTTCGGTACCAAGTTTCAGTGTTTCAAGGACGATCCTTGAAAGCGTCCATTTTTCTAGGACCGTCCTTGAATCGTTCCTCTGGTCCTTGAAAGCCAAAAAATGTCCTTGAAGTTCAAGGAATAGTTTTTACCGTGTAAGGGTAGTTACGGTCTGAACCTTTACACGACATGACAGCCGTAACTTGGCAAAAAAAACACGGGAAAAACAAATCGCTTGTCCCTAATGCAAAGCACGCACGAAGCTCAGCCGCTGGCGAAAGCACGCACAGCGGAGCGCCGCTGGCGAAACCACGCACAGCGCAGCGCCGCTGGTGAAACTACGCACAGCGCAGAGCCACTGGCGAAACCACGCAAGTGCATTTTTCAAAAAAATTGAGATATCTATACATTCTGAAAAAGCATGATTTCCTCTTTCCAACGGTATATGTCTCCAAAAATCACCAAAAAAAGCACTTGCGTGATTTCGCCAGTGGCTCTGCGCTGTGCGTGGTTTCACCAGCGGCGCTGCGCTGTGCGTGGTTTCGCCAGCGGCGCTCCGCTGTGCGTGCTTTCGCCAGCGGCTGAGCTTCGTGCGTGCTTTGCATTAGGGACAAGCGAAATGTGACATAGCATATCTGTAACGCGACACATGTATCTATCCGTTCTTTCTGTAATAATAGCGTGGCGTCAGCTGCAATCATATGTTTAGGTATACAAATCAGTTTCAGGCGAAAAATTTCGAGTCGAACTACCACATATTCGCTTGTCCCTAAAGGAAACCACGCACGGCGCAGCGCCGCTGGCGAAACCACGCACGGCGGAGCGACGCTGGCGAAACCACGCATCTTTGCAGGGCTTCCATCAAACCACGCACGGAGCAGCGCCGCTGGCGAAACCACGCAGGTCCATTTTTCAAAAATTTCGAGATATCTATATATTCTGAAAGAGCAGAATTTCCTCTTTTCAACGGTATACATCTCCAAAAATCGCCAAAAAATGGACTTGCGTGGTTTCGCCAGCGGCGCTGCTCCGTGCGTGGTTTGATGGAGGCCCCGCAATGATGCGTGGTTTCGCCAGCGTCTCTGCGCCGTGCGTGGTTTCCATTAGGGACAAGCGAATATGACAGGGTAGTTAGAGCAAAACAGCACATGGTAAGAAGACGCAGAACTTCATCAACACAGCCGTAGCTTTGTTACTGTTTCTCGGAACCCTATCGGATGTATACTAGTTCGGTGGTGACCCCACGGAATTTGAATAAAATGGCTGACAAAAAATATTGCATAGAAACCGCGCCACACCGTCACATTTTAAAGTGACATGATAACATGTCGCATCAAGAAACATGACGCATTATGTCACATTTGTTTTTCCAGTAAATGGTGTATCGAACATCCCAATTACACGTGTGTTATTGGGACGTTCGATACACCAGTTACTGAGGATCTTCCAGGCAAAGCGTCACTGCCTACAGCATTTCCAAAAAGGGGTCTCCCACTCCCAAAATAGGTGTACAACGAGTTGGTGAGTTGATACATTTTCGCGAGTTATTTGGCGCGAGTTTTCGCGAGTTGAGCTCAATTTTTCGCGAGTTGAACGCAATTGTTTCGTGAGTTGACGTAAGTTTTTACGAGTTGAACGCAATTTGAACACGAGCTAAACGTGAGTTGGGCTCGGGCAAATGTACAAAATGTTGGCCAGTGAGGAACCCCTCGATTTCCAACAGTGCGTCCTGCGGTTCCCTTGCCACCTGCCGCACCCAGACGAGCCCCGCCTACGCCCCCGCCCCGCAAACTGACAAGGCTTTGCCGCCGCGAGCTCCTGTCAAACTTGACTCCAAAGTCGTTCTATTATCAGCCGTTAGCGAGGACGCGTCAGCAATGTGATTAATCCCCTACCACCGTTTTTATCGCTCCTCTCTCTCTCTCTCTCTCTTTCTCATACATTCCACCCCCACCCCCACTCTCATTTCCATCTCTCTCCTGGCCCGGCCCCGCTGATGCGCTTTTAAAAGTACCCCTCCCGCGCCTGTCCCCCCAATCTCTGCTGCCCACGGCTGCAGGCAGGCCTCTCCCGGACCGGTCCGGGGCCTATCGCAAAGCACTTATGTAAAACACCCTGGCCCGCCCTACCCCGGACGCTCTGGGAGGATACCGCACCCATCTCGTCCTGCCCGGTCTGGTCCGAGAGACTAACTATCGGAGTATTGCCAAAGCTGGAGGAGGTTCAGCCGCACAGCGCGCTTCGCCAAGATGTGCCACAAGCGTTCAGGTTACTCCATCGGCAACTCCCACGGGCCCGGGCCCGCCCGCCTGGCTCGGCGCGCAGGAGGGGGTTAGCAAATTGGTGCCAATAATGTCAAGCCCTTTGCCCCAATCCACCCTGCCCCGCTCCACCCGCAGGGCCCCGGCGCTTCAGCTCAGCCCACTGCCTCCAGTTGTAGCAGCAGCAGCCCGCATCGATCCACCAACCTCTCCCAACTTGTCAAATGTAAAGAAGCCACCTTGACTGACGTGAGAAAATAAGTAACTTAGATGTTAGTCCCCGACGGTCCCCGTCCTGCGAGTCTCTTTCACTATTCCGCCCCATCACGGCGACGCAAACCTAGGCCGACGGGCCTCAGTCGTCCAATCCTGAAACTCCTCCGGCCAAATGAAAAGCAATTCCCCTACGACTGGAAGGAAGCCGAAGGCAAAGGAGGACGAAGAGGGTCTGGAATGTGAGTCAAGTTGGAAATAGGGGCTGATATGATCAGGTGCAGTAAAAAAATCGTGATGCGTGTTTTTAGTGACTTGGAGAGAAAGAAAAATACGATTTCACGAAATCCTGGTAGGCACGAAGTTCGTTTATGTTTTTGTTTCACAAAATACTTCGGTGGATGATGATTTATGTAGAATTTTAATTGAAAATTTCTAGCCTTATGAATCATGTTATTGAATTTTCTTTATTTCAGAGTCACTTGTACAGCGAGTCACATGCCAAATTTTAGATTTCTAGCTCAAACGATTTAGAAGTTAGTCTAGTCTTTCAGTAAAAATTGTCCGATCAGCTTGATTTTTGAACTGTAGGCTCGTTGTGCAATGGGCATTCGAACATTGCTTTAACATATTTATTCTAACGTGTCGTTCGAAATTTTATTTTTTGAACTACCGTCCATGAGTTGAATCAACAGCCCCCCCCCCCCCCCCCTTTCCACCCAGCTACGGTTCTCCTCCCGTGCGCGCCGGGCAGGGCAGAGGGGCCGCGCGGGCCGAGGGGCCGAGCGGCCGAGCACCAGCGACAATGCCGATTCGGCTTGGCTCGCCATCGAAACTGGCACTATTCGCAGTCGGCTGGAGGAGGCGTCGCCGCCTTATAGACAGAACGGGGGGCGTTTGAGGTGGGAGTGCCCAGACCTCCCTTCTATAGTTCTAGGCTGGGACCTCCACTCAACAAAAGAAGGCTGGGGGGAGGCGCCGCCGCCTTAAACAGAACGGGGCGCTTTTGAGGTGGGAGTGCCCAGTCCTATCCCTTTCGTGGTTCTAGGCTGGGCTGGGACCTCGCTCCACTCAACAAAAGAAGGCCGGTGGCTCGGCGGCTCGCTCACGCGTCCTCCTCGCGACTTAACTCGCGTCCACTACCGAGAGATGGCGCCACTAGCGCACGAAGCGAATTTAACTATATATTTTACCCGAACGAAATGTTATACAGCCGAAATGACTGTGAAAACAGGAGTTTCAGACCCACGGAAATCGTTTCCCAAAGAAGTTCAATGGATTCGTAAAATTATTCACGTAAATGTACACCATTTCAAGAATTCTGCTCACCAGATTAAAGTCAAACTTCCCAAAAAGTTTTCTGCAGGTGCAAAACCACTGTAAACGCATTCAGTTCGCCATGTCAACGTTCCGATAACTTTACACAATGATTTAAAGTCGTGAGGTGGGACCGTCAGCCCCCGGCCGTGGCGGCCATGGTTGAAAGAGGGCCGGCGGGGCCGGCGACACGGCGCCTCACGCGTCCGCCTCAAACCAACCTAGAATATATTTGGCAAGTTTTTAATTTCGTGACGATCTTAAGTTATGTTGCAGTTCTTTAGCACACAGGTATGGGAGGCACTACACATTCACAGGGAACGCAGAGGCAGACTTGGTGAGAGCCAGCCCCCCAGCGGTAGGCCTGTGCGATTTTTCGATTAATCGACATTTCGATTTGTGCTTTTCAATAATCGACCGATTATTGAGAAGGGTCAATTTCGATTTCAAAAATCGAAATCGAAAAAGGTTTTCGATTATTGAATATTGTCGATTTTTTTACCGATTTCGATTATTGACAATGTAAAATCAAGTTCGATAATCGAGCGCCAACGATTATTGACAGTTCAAGATCTAATTCGCTCTCGGCTCGGCTCGTCCTCTTAGCTGCCTCGCAAGCAGCCGACGCGCCACACGCCACTGTGCGTCGTCAGGGCACGGCACGCCAGTTCGCTGCATGGCGTGGCAGGGTCAAGTTCTCCGTTAACACTGCCGGTACGTGTACTTTCGACTAGGAGCATCATGGAGAGCAGAGGCAAACGGGTCTCACCCGTGTGAAGTCATTTCAAAAAAGTTGCGAGGGATCTGTCGAAGTGTAAATATTGCCCGGACATACTCAAACTTTTAATAGGATTAAACACGACTTGCACGATTGCATAAAAAATGGGTTTGTCGCGAAAATTTGTCAAATCTCTTTGTCAAACCAGTTAAGATAATCGATTTCAAAAGAGCAAAGTCAAAAATCGAGATTGACAAAATAGCTGAATAATCGAAATCGAAAAAGAAACTCAATAATCGAAATCGAAAAAAGCTAAATCAATGTCGATTATCGGACAAAGTTTCGATATTCGATTTCAAATAATTGAATCGAAGCGTTTTTCGATAATTGTCGATTTCGATTATTGTCGATAATCGCACAGGCCTACCCAGCGGGCCAGCTGTCAACAAGCCGCCTTGACAACCACTAAATCGAACCACCAGCCAAGAATTAAAGGGTCCTAGTTTCACATTTGCCACACACTTACCATTAAATGAAATAGACAATTAAAATATTAGGTCAAAACTCTCTGTGAGAGCCCAAATCGTGAATTTTATCCGCCTCACATTTCCAACACAAACATGGCGCCGAGCGGGCCAGCTATAAACAACGCCGCCTTGGTGTCCACTCAAACCAACTCAAAATATATTTTGCTAGTTTTAGATTTAGTAACAACGTAAAATGATGTTGCAGGCCTTTAGTAAAGAACTGTGGAAGCATCCACGCAATACCACGGAACACAAGAGTAGACTTATTTGTATCTTTTAATGAAAACATGAGCTGAGGATTCACTCTGAGGTTGGCGGTATTGTCACAAGCCCCGCCCAAGGCCAAATTACAGTCCCAGCCAACAATCAGGAGCCACGGCGGCCAGCTAGTGGTCACGTTTGAAAGTCTCCTGGTGGTGAACCCTTTTACATGGCGTGAATCTGCAACGATTCTGACGTGACCACTCCTTGCGTTGACACTTTTGGATATCGAGGTACAAAGCAACAGGCGACCGTTTTCATTGGCTGGATTTTCGCGCGAAATAATGTTATTGGTCAGAGCCGACTCGGCTCCATGACGAGTCGAGTATTACCATAGAAACAAAGATTTTAAATCGAAATTTCTCAAAATTGGCCACCAACTTTGAGCTAGCATTTCAGCAGTGAACTAAGGAGATCGAGTTCTACTTCTCTGCCAAGTCTTATCAAAATCCTATAGAAAAATCAGGATTTAGGTAAGGGGCCGTGCTAATAAAAAAAAAAATCGGATCCTGAGACAAAACCATAAGGCTACTTCGTGCCTAAAAAGGAGGGAGGGGGGCTGATGGGGCGTGGACGGGCATGGCAGAACGTGGCTCTAATCAGGCGTAACCACGCGCGCAAACCGCGATATCAAACTTTCATTACGCGGGTGGATGCATAGGGCGATGCGTATGGCGATGGATAGCTTCTGAAAACAGGAAACCACTTATATCGATGAATGGCTTTGCATCGCTATTTTTCAAGTTGAGCTTCCCACAACACACAACCAAATTTGCCTGAAGCGGTGACGATCCAATCATCTAAACGATAGAAGCAATGTCCTTTTTTCATTTCATTTGTTTGTATCTCTTTACCCTCAATACTGTGGATGAGTACCTGACAGCAACCGGTATTCACATTTCTTTCTCCGGAAAGGACTGATGGCTCAATTTATCTATATTAACGTCGAATTAAGAAAATAATAAATCTCAACAAACGTTGTTTTTGACAAAACTTTCATTTAGTTGAACAATTTAGTTCGAAGAATGTTACTTCTGTTGCTGATGCAAAATTTTCGTTACGAGAAAACAATTTTATTCGCGGAGCGCGAGCGGACTCGGCGAAGCGCGACTCGTTGGAACTCGAAAGCGTTTTTCTGTGCGCAACGCCGCTGTCCTAGACAGCACCGTACACGGAAAAATGTCCTGGACATTGGACATGTTGTCTACGCGAAACGTAGTCCCGGACATGCTGTCTTGGACATGATATCGGATGCAATAAAAGTTCGTCGGTGCGCAACGTGGTACCATTCATGATACCCTGGACATATTGTCGTAGACAAACCAATGTTTGTCTACGTTCAACATGGCAGTCTTAGACAGCTAGTGCTGGATACACTATTCTTCAATTACTGTGACGCCACGTTTTTCTTCATGTGTAAAGTGTCACATTGTTTAAAATGTAATGTCACATTTTTTTCAATGTGAATCGGCCAGAAAATGCGGGCTAAATTTTAATGTCACATTCAAAATAATATGACATTAATATCAAAAGGAATGTGACAGTTCTCACATGAAAAAGAATGTGACGTCACAATAATTGAACAACAGTGTATGCTGTCCTGGACATAACTTGAGGTTCATTTTAGATTCCCTGTGCGAAAACCAGTTATGGATAGGTTTTACTCGAGAATTAAAGTTTGTCTACGATCAATCTAAATGAACCTCGATGGGTCCTATGAACGTAGTCCGATCTCCGCGCGACGAGTGAACGTAGTCCGATCTCTGCGCGACGAGTGAACGTAGTCCGATCTCCGCGCGACGAGTGAACGTAGTCTGATCTCACAGTTACGCGTGAACGGAGTCCGATGTCCGTCCGGGCTCGTTCCGAGAAAAGCCGTTTGGAAAGTTTAACAGTGAATGACAAATCGCGCTTCGGACTTTTGGTAAATTTTATGTACTGAAAAAAATCTTTAGGTCTTTCCGCACACGTACATACCAAGAACATGTAGTTCCGGCTCGGATTTGACGAGTAAATTTTAATTCGCGACGGCAGTTTTATGTTCTTGCACTGATCCTTTGGTGCGAGGTGCTTGTTCACCTGTTGTTCGCCGTTAATTTTATGCAGCATGACCGTTCAAAAGTAACGTATGTTTAAGGCGAGGTATAAGGCCCGTTTAACATCTGCCGTTCCTCCTAAACAGTTTGTGGTATCGAGTAGTTCAAAAGATCATTCAATAGCCTTAAGTGTGCCCTATCGTCGTCTCGCTACGGGCCTCGCCGACAATTCTCTTTTAACTCAAAACTAACGGTATTGCACATTGACGATGAATGAGTTACCAAACACATAGCAAGTGTACAAATGAAATTACCAAAGCAAATCGAGGGAACATAAACGCTTCGACAGCCAAAATCAACATTTAAAATGTAAATACCTAGTTTCGTTACATTCAAAATAAATCCTTACCTCATTTATTTCGTCAGCAAATAACAGAATTGAGGGATTGATTCCCCTCCTAGATCTCAGACGATGCAATGGTGTGGCGTTCGGAGTAGATCGTTCTAGACACGAGAGAGGGAGACAGAGAGGGAGACAGAGAGAGAGAGAGAGAGAGAGAGAGAGAGAGAGAGAGAGAGAGAGAGAGAGAGAGAGTTAGAGAGAGAGTGTGAGAGAGAGAGATGGCAGGGCGAGTGCAGCGCGGCGGCAGCTGCGGAGGCGCGGCGCGGCCGGCACGGCTCGGAGATCGGACAGTGTTCTTTGGAGCGGCGGCTCCAAACGGACTTAGGACAGTGTGGTTTTTGATGAATAGCAGCCTTTCGGTTCATTTTTGTAAAAAAAGCTCTTAACAAAAAAGATTCGTAATTTTTTTTATCTACAAGAATCAATTTTTAACTCATTTCACCCCAAAAAGTGACATCGGACTCCGTTCACGCGTAACTGTGAGATCAGACTACGTTCACTCGTCGCGCGGAGATCGGACTACGTTCACTCGTCGCGCGGGGATATGACTTCGTTCACTCGTCGCGCGGAGATCGGACTACGTTCATAAGACCCATCGACCTGTCCGGACCGTTTCATAGGCGCGCGAGATAGGACCCAGTCACACACAACTGCGCTGCAGGTTCACCCGCTTCAAAGGCGCTCCGAGTAAACAATCGAATTCTACAACGATAACTTCCAATACTTCACGCATCACAAGCGCTTGGGTTACGCCACTCAAACTCACAGGCATACGCTCCATTCGAAGCAACGTCTTCAAAGGCCAGTGTAACCAATCGGGAACAGCAACTTGTCAAATCATCTGATCTGGAAACACATGTTTCTGTTTGGGGCGACGGTCACAAGAGCAACAGATCACAAGCGCAACGGGCTGCAAGCGCAACGGGTCACAAGCGCAACGGCTCGCTACCGCAACAGCTCACAAGCGCAACAGCTCACAAGCGCAACGGCTCGCAAGCGCAACGGGTCACAAGCGCAACGGCGGAGATCCTACTGTTGGGTGGCTCCGACTATAGACGAGGCCGCGCGCGAGAGCGAGCCATCGATCCCAGTGTGAGATGAGAAATCAACCGTGCCCTCGGCCGTCTCGCTCTCCAACCTTATTTTACGTCTCCCGCACCGGTGTTTACCTTAACGGTTAAAACTGAATATAAGGGATAAAAAAATAAACTACTGAATAGCAACATTTAATTCATGATTGTGACGTTTGTACGAAATTTTGTACGAGTGTATCGTGAATCGCCGGCGGCATATCGGACCATTAAGGTCGAGTGCCGCGACCAAACTGACCACAGTATTTCACTTCATTATTTACAATACTTCATGTATTTTACTTTACTCCTGTAATTTGTGTTAATGGTTGTATGGTTACAAAGGAAACAAGCAGCGGACAACGTAAAGGGTTGGACTTTGCTTCTTAGAGTACTCCTGTTGAATGATTTTCAACGACGTCGCGAAAGTGTTTTTTTGTTCTTCCGGAGGTGTTTGTGTGCGCATAAATAATAATCTGCACCGTGGGAAAAATACTTCTATAGAAGTATTTACTAGAATTCTACTTCTATAGAAGTATTTTTCCCACGGTGCAGATTATTATTAATGCACATACAAACACCTCCGGAAGAACAAAAAAACACTTTCGCGACGTCGTTGAAAATCATTAAACAGGAGTACTCTAAGAAGCAAAGTCCAACCCTTTACGTTGTCCGCTGCTTGTTTCCTATGTAACCATACAACCATTAACACAAATTACAGGAGTAAAGTAAAATACATGAAGTATTGTAAATGAAGCGAAATATTGGGGGCGGTTCGGTCGGCACTCGACCTTCATGGTCCGATATGCCGCCGGCGATTCACGATACACTCGTACAAAATTTCGTACTAACTTCACAATCATGAATTAAATGTTGCTATTCAGTAGGTTTTATTTTTTTATCTCTTATATTCAGTTTTAACCGTTAAGGTAAACACCGGCGCGGGAGACGTAAAATAAGGTTGGAGAGCGAGACGGCCGAGGGCACGGTTGATTTCTCATCTCACACTGGGATCGATGGCTCGCTCTCGCGCGCGGCCTCGTCTATAGTCGGAGCCACCCAACAGTAGGATCTCCGCCGTTGCGCTTGTGACCCGTTGCGCTTGCGAGCCGTTGCGCTTGCGAGCCGTTGCTCTTGCGAGCTGTTGCGCTTGTGAGCTGTTGCGGTAGCGAGCCGTTGCGCTTGTGACCCGTTGCGCTTGTGACCCGTTGCGCTTGTGAGCTGTTGCGCTTGTGAGCTGTTGCGGTAGCGAGCCGTTGCGCTTGTGACCCGTTGCGCTTGCGGCCCGTTGCGCTTGTGATCTGTTGCTCTTGTGAGCCACTCCCTCTGTTTGTGCCCATAAGTGTGAGCAGACTTTAGTTTTTTGCATTTTTGAGTCACGCGCAAAGATAAAAGGGGCAATAATACAAAGAAATGTTAACTCCGCGAGCGAACGAGCGACGCGAATGGTTCAAGCAAGAAAGACACAAATTGCATGCCTTCGCACGCGATGTAGCTGCTTGCAGCTGTCTAGTATCTTGTCTCAATGACTTAAAATAAAAACATCTTCGAAAGAATATGCAGCATTACTTTAGAAAATCTGCTGGCAGCTCCAGGAAGGGCTGTAACTCTTGGAACACCCCTCCCCCCTCTCACCACAAACACACATGCACGCACAAGGCGTCCGAAGCGGCGGCTCTTACCTCAGCACCTCACCACGTTCGTAAATCATACAGAACATGATTAATATTCACACACGCCGCCCGCCCCCCGCCTCGCACATGGAGGAACAGAGAGAGAGAGAGAGAGAGAGAGAGAGAGAGAAAGAGAGAGAGAGAGAGAGAGAGAGAGAGAGAGAGAGAGAGAGAGAGAGAGAGAGAGAGAGAGAGAGAGAGAGAGAGAGGGAATCAGAAAGAGAAAAGGCGGGGCGAGGGTAGGCTCGCTCCAGCGCCCACATCGCGAGGAGCGCGGGCAACGTTCTTCATCCAAACATAGCGCATTACCGGACGGGAATCGCCTCTCTCCTCCCAGCGCCGTCGGCCAGGCGCAGCAGACCGTGTTCAACGACGAGTGAGGGGGGTGGGGGCGGGGTGGGGGGAGGGGGAAAGCGGAAGCGAGCGAGATGGGAGATCCACCCAGCAAAGAGAGGAAGAGAGACAGAGGAAGGGACCTAATGGCTCCCCGCCACTTGTATTCCAAAAGTATCAACTGTTGAGCTTCATAACGGCGCACAATAACGCCGGGGTCCTCCATCACACGGGCGCGTCACATCGTCCCGCTCGCCTCACCTCCTCCCCCACCCGCACCTCCTCCTCCCCCTCCCTCTTCCCCCTCACAGCCTCCCCTTCATCCCCTAACTAGCCTGACCTGCCAGGCACACGACGGCGCGGGGCGGCGGCATTCACCAACGCAAGGCGAGTGGAATTTCTGTGAGGGTAAGAGAAAAAGAGGGGGGAGGCGGAGAAAAGAGCGAGCGAATGGAGGACAGGAGAGAGGGAGAGGAAGTGAGTGAGAGTTAGAGTGAGAGTGAGAGAGAAAGAGACAGAGAGAGACCCAGTCCCGTGGGCTGCTGGCTGGACCGGAATGGGTGGGACGCACCCCTCTCATAGAGAAACTGCAAGGAGAGAGGCGACAACCGCCGGGCACCGGCGGTTGCTGTGATTCGCCATCTCGGTTTGGTGCCCCAGCATGCAACCACCAGGCGCTGAGTGTCTGGGCGCTGCTCGGGTTCACTTCGGGCTGACCCGAGCCCTGCGGAGAGCAGAGCCCGGTCAAGGCCCGGCGGGTGCATGCTGGGGCACCAAACCGAGCTGGCCAATCACAGCGCCCGGGGGCGAACGGCGGTTGTCGCCCCTCCCCCCCCCCCCCTCAGGTTTTTTTTTACCCCTTCGGACGCGACTAGAATTAATGCTCTCGACTCAACTGATACGCCGCTGCCAGCCGGGCAAGGCTCCCCCCATGATAATGTTAATGTGGGCAAGTCTGGGCAACCGAAGGCAAATGGGTGCAAGGTTGGAGCACCCTGAGGCACCCGGGGGGCAACTTGGGGGCACCTTGGGGCAACTCCGGGGCAACTCGGGGGCACCTCGGGGCAACCTCGGGGCAACCCAGGGGCAACTCGCGGGCAACCTTCGGCAACTCTTCACCAACCCGGGAGCAACCCGGGAGCAACCCGGGAGCAAGCCAATGCTAGTCAATAAACCTCTCCGTACGAGGCGATTCGCGGGGAAACTGGAAGGAGAGGGGGGAGGGGCTTGGCTGGGCAAGGGCGAGTGAGCAAGGAGCGGGCAAACAGCACGGGTGAGCGAGCGAGCGAGGAGCGAGCAGCCGGCGCGGGTGAGCGAGCGAGGAGCGAGCAGCCGGCGCGGGTGAGCGAGCGAGGAGCGAGCAGGCGACGCGGGTGAGCGAGCGAGGAGCGAGCAAACAGGCAAACAGCGCGGCCGAGCGAGCGAGCGCCTGTGCGTTAGGCAACCGCTTGCACGCGTGTGCATCGGCAAGTTGTTGCCTGCCTGTCAGGGGTCATTCCATGCCAGATCACCGAAAGGCCCGACATGATGGTTTTTAGTTTGAGTTAGGGATAGTCTAGTTCCATTCAGGAACACCCTAAAACCTCAAATGCCACAGGAAATGTATTTAAAAATTTTTGTTTAGGAGATATAACAGTTTTAAATTTGGTGTCTGGAAGCTTGAGAAAATATGTAAATGATTTTTTGTGCCCTATAATAAATACTTAACATGCCTTGGTCTGGGTGTTTTAAACTCAGTTTTTTATGGTGATTCAAATGAGCTATGTAAAGATTGTATTGTTGAAAATTTTTGAGAAACTTATTAAGTAAACTTCCGTAAAAGTTATATAAATGTAACTTTAGCGAAAATACATCATTCTCAAAAAATTCCAGGTCATGGCTTTTTTTAAAGCTTATGATGGGTAGAATAGCATAGACAATTTTTTATGCCGGGCTTGAAGGTTTCAGTTTCTCCGCTTTAATATTTTAGGTTTTAAGCCCCTATAATTTGGCTCTTGTGGGACACGATGAACTCCACTTGGTAGGTATGTCATTAAAATCACTTAAATAATGTATCCCCATAAGAATAAATGTTATTCTCAAGGCAATTGACAATAGAAAACAATCTTATTGTAATATTTATTTTTTGCAACATATAAAAATGAAAATGTAACGTGTTCTGTATTGAACTTTTCTTGTTATTTTATCCAATGTCATTTGCCTTTAGAATGGCATCTATTCTTATGGGGATACATTATTTAAGTGATTTTAAAGACATACTTACCAAGTGGAGTTCATAGTGTCGCACAAGAGCCAAATTATAAGGGCTTAAAATCTAAAATATTAAAGCGAAGAAACTGAAACCTTCAGGCCTGGCATAAAAAATTGTCTATGCTATTCTACCCATCATAAGCTTTAAAAAAAGCCATGACCTGGAATTTTTTGAGAATGATGTATTTTCGCTAAAGTTACATTTATATAACTTTCACGGAAGTTTACTTAATAAGTTTCTCAAAAATTTTCAACAATACAATCTTTACATAGCTCATTTGAATCACCATAAAAAACTAAGTTTAAAACACCCAGACCAAGGCATGTTAAGTATTTCTTATAGGGCACAAAAAATCATTTACATATTTTCTCAAGCTTCCAGACACCAAATTTAAAACTGTTATATCTCCTAAACAAAAATTTTTAAATACATTTCCTGTGGCATTTGAGGTCTTAGGGTGTTCCTGTATGGAACTAGACTATCCCTAACTCAAACTAAAAACTATGATTTCGGGCCTTTCGGTGATCTGGCATGGAATGACCCCTGAGAGGCAGGCAACAACTTGCCGATGCACACGCGTGCAAGCGGTTGCCTAACGCACAGGCTCTCGCTCGCTCGGCCGCGCTGTTTGCCTGTTTGCTCGCTCCTCGCTCGCTCACCCGCGCCGGCTGCTCGCTCCTCGCTCGCTCGCTCACCCGTGCTGTTTGCCCGCTCCTTGCTCACTCGCCCTTGCCCAGCCAAGCCCCTCCCCCCTCTCCTTCCAGTTTCCCCGCGAATTGCCTCGTACGGAGAGGTTTATTGACTAGCATTGGCTTGCTCCCGGGTTGCTCCCGGGTTGCTCCCGGGTTGCTCCCGGGTTGCTCCCGGGTTGCTCCCGGGTTGGTGAAGAGTTGCCGAAGGTTGCCTGCGAGTTGCCCCTGGGTTGCCCCTAGGTTGCCCCGAGGTGCCCCCGAGTTGCCCCGGAGTTGCCCCAAGGTGCCCCCAAGTTGCCCCCCGGGTGCCTCAGGGTGCTCCAACCTTGCACCCATTTGCCTTCGGTTGCCCAGACTTGCCCACATTAACATTATCATGGGCCCTCCCGCTTACACTCAGTCTCTCGGTCTTTTCCGGCCACGCCGTCGGCGACGCGCCGCGGCGAGGGTGTCGCGCCGCTCTCCACCACCGACGCCGCCACGACGCCCCGGGTTCGCCCCGTCTTGCCCCACCTCACCCCGCCCTGCCTGGTTTTATCGCTCCAGTGGCAATATCTTGCCAGCCCCCCTCCCCCCTAGCGCCCCCTTTTCCTGATCCCCCACCCACCGCCCTCGACGCCTCGCAGAAGCGTCACAAGGAGGAATGAATCATGCATGCGTGGCGCACCTACACTATTTTATGCCCACTCATCCTCGTCAGAAGTACGTCTGCTGGCGCCGTCCCGACAACCCGCTCGTCATCTCTCTCTCTCCCCCTCTCTCTCCCCCTCTCTCTCTCTCTCTCTCTCTCTCTCTCTCTCTCTCTCTCTCTCTCTCTCATAATTCAAACACACATCGAAGAAAAAGGAGATGCCCGACCCCCACCAGTGCCGACACTCAAGAGAATCCCACCAACTTTGTCAGATACAAACTAAGATGGACGCCTACCAGTCCAAGGGTAGTCCACCCACCTAGCTCCACTGCAAGACCTTGCCTATCCATTCCCCCTTTAACTAATTTTTCCAAAGGCGAATTGCATATCTACTTTTTTATGTGAAAACTTTTAAACGAAAAAGATATTAGTTTTCTTCCCCTTTTTTGTCAATGTCTGATTTTTAGAGGGAAAAGGGAAAACTTTGAGTATTCCACGTACTTTGAGAAAAATTCCTCATGTTTTGAGGGGGTCTCCTCATATTTTGAGATCTCCTCAAAAAGTAAGGAAAGCTTCCTCATGTTTTTGAGGAGACTCCCTCAAAAAATGAGTTTTCCTCAAATAAAGTGAGTTACTCAAAGTTTTCCCTTTTCCCACATAAAAATAGACATTGCTTTTACCGTAAAAAATAACAAAACAATGAGCACAGCATGCAAGCTGCTAAGTCAGCCTTTTTGTACATCAGAAACTCAACTTCCTGGCCCAAAATTTGCTCGTAGAATCCCCCAAATGAAACCGTCGTTTTAGAAATTAAACACTCCCCCCCCCTCTCTCTCTCTCTCTCACTCACACACACACACACACACACACACACACACACGGCCGTAGCCTACGACACGGCACACGGAGGTGACCACTTCGTCAGCTTGAGCCCCCTTAGCCCCTCTCTACAGTGTGTACGGGGACAGAGATCCCTGGAGCTCCTCTCCTCCACTGCATCACGACTCCCGACCTCATCACCTCCCCCGCACAGAAATGACTATCACTGTGGGTTTCTGACCACGACACAACATCTTTAAAGTGCGCCCCTCCGAGGCGGATGGGCCAGCAGAGGCATGAGCCGCCGGAGAGGGGCGAGAAAGTTGGCTCTAAATAAGACGCGGGGTGCCCGGCAAATTAGATTCCTCCATTTAAGCCAGCTCGGGGGAACTTCATTTATGGGGCGCTGGCCGCGTGCAGTCCGGCCCCGACCCGGCCCCGACCCCCCAAAAGTACTTTCATGTAAACAAACCGAGGCCGGAGAGAGCCAAGCGAAAATGGCAATGGTATAATCGGTCCGGGGTGGCGTCCCAGTGAATCTGGCGGGCCACAGCCTCCTGACCTCCACCGTCTGTACGCGCGATATTTGAAAAGTTTGCAAAGGAGGCCCGGAACGGGTCCGGCCAGCACCAGCCAGTTAGTTCGCCCCGCCAGGCCCCGCCTCGCCCCGCCAGGCCACGCCCCGCCCCGCCAGGCCACGCCCCGCCCCGCCTCACCCCGCCCCGCCCCTCCACGGTGCATCCCGGGAGGGACATCACATCCGGTCCGGGATTCAAAGTTTCGAATCCCCTTTCTCGCGAGGAGAAGATATTAAACCGGTTTCACGCCGGCCGATGGCCGACATGTTTTGAATTTCCCTCTTTCCCTTCTAAAGTGGCATTCCCTCCCCTTCCGCACTGATTACCGGCGAAACACGACGCATAAAAGACAGCGGCTCGCGCGGAGACCTACCCTGCCCGTGACAGTCTGGTAACACAAACGGAGCTCCACCTAAATAGCTGTTTTGAGTCGCGTAATTTACCATGGAGCTGACGAATAAAAAAAGCAGACGGCTTGCTCGGCTTGCTTTCTCTCGCAGGTCAAAGAGAAATTCTCCCCGCGCAAAATTATTTCATTTTCACTGCACAGCATTATTTGAGTGAACACGCCTGACGCGCCTCTGATACTTCTTTTGTCAGGAAAACATTTCGGTTCGTGAGCGAGAGAGAATACTGTCGGCTGTTTGCTCACGTCGTACCATTGACAGACCACCATATTCGGAATGACATAAAACGCGACATACGGAACGTGGGTTGTCCCGCCTGCTCACTCCGCAAGGCACCGTGTCACATACAGTATGCAGACCCGCAATAGTATTTGATGGTTTCCTCTCACATGGCAAAAGTGTCAGACTGCACGGCATTGAGCCGATCGCCGATTTCGCAGGAAGAATCCCGCCCGTCCGGTTCAGTATGACAAAGGAAAATATGCAAAATATGCCTGTGAATGTTTTACAAGCGCCTACCCGTTCAAGCTGCTGCACGCTGAGAAAAGGCGTTCTCAACACAGCTCGCCAGAGAGCACCCAGAGGACGAAAGATCAGCCTGTTAATTTCCTGTTTGTAAAGAAACTAACGTACAGAATCACTAAAATCAAAAATGACGAGAAGATATCCCCTCGAAAGTTCAACAGAGTTTAATCCGTCATTGTCGGTGTTTATAAAATGAGGGTAGGGGAGAAAACTCAGGTATTGGTCCATGCCAGAAAAACAATCTCAGTTAGCTCCTCAATATCAGTAGAAGGTTCGCCCACGTTTCCACTTTTCACAAAGTGTGACCACCAAAATTGCATCTGAAATATTCTCTAGGCAAAATTTTACAAGCCATGAAATGCGCTATTGTGCCTTACGTCATTTAAGCTTTCTCAGACCCCTAAAGAACTTGGAATCCTATAACTTGTGGGCGAAAATCGTAATACTTTCAAAGATCTTATTAGTTGTTTAGGTTACACGTTTAGAGGAACACTTACAGCTGGCACATGAGTACAAACGCCACGTAAATGCAAAGGGAAAGGAAGAAAAATTAAAATTTTAGAGGAAATAACAAGACAGTTTCAGGGCCTAAAATCACCCTTAACATGGAAATGAGCACATAGAAAGTGCAAAGGCAGAAGCAGAAAGGTAAGGGAGCACGTTGGCATGGGAAAATAATGATTGCTTCAACAGAGAAGTCTTGAAAACGATTCCATAGAAGCTGCAGTTTTGATCCATGATTGGGTCGGAGTCCAAACATGGATCACATGTAAGATCAAATATGGGAAGGGGTTGGTTGAGTCTAATAAGAATATATTCACCCACCCCCTTTTACTGCGTTAAATAACATATCTGAAGAACAATACGCTACACCGGTGATCTATAATCGGGTAACCACCTCCAAACATGGATCAAAATTAGAGATTTATGGAATTCTCTTTAGCTTCCAAATTATTCAATCTAGGGATATAATAACGCAGGGATACCTTTCCTGAAGCCTCAAACTGATACTTCAGTTTGACAAAGACCTAGTCCGCGGAGGAGCTACTTCAAAGACTCAGTTGGGGCTAGAGCTTGAAGAACATCTCAGTTGGAGCGCAAGCTTGAGCAACCACTCAGTCGGAGCGAGCACGTGGAGAACAGCTTAGTCTTGGTGTTATTCATATGGAGACTAACTTGTAAGCTGTCCTCCACGCGCTCGCACCAACTTAGTCTTTGTGGTAGCTCTCGAAACCACACAATTATGAAATTTTTTAAAAATGCTTGGTGACCTGTTGTCTTGCTGTCTCCTTCCTTCTCTTTCAGTGGGCTGCTTCCTGCAATGGAGATTTGTTGTCCTTTTTTTATATGGTCTTAAAATACAATAAAATTCAAATCGTGTGGGACCTTTCTCCTCTTGCTCCGTTCCGCTGTCACCTGAAATCCGTGTGACGCGAGTCAGTCCTCGCGAAATCTCACTGTGAAAAAAAACTACAATTTAACTAAAAGATTTTACCGTTATTTCGAAGTGCAACAAAATATTGCACTAAAACTGTACCCGGTATAGGGTAAACTAGTAATGTACGGCAACAAAAACCGTAAACCGTTAATTCAAAACCGTTGTTTAGTTGTATGAGGTACGGTTTTTCTCACAGTGCTTGTGAGCGCTGCTCGCATAGTGTTTGAGACAGAGATGCTTTTTTTTTAGCTTCTTCAGGGCCAAGCTTCGTACTGATAAACTTCTAGAACTTCGAGCACTTCGAGTGTCGCTAGTGTGTGGGGAGAGGGCGACTGAACCGTCACGAGTTTGTAGCACATAGAGAATGAATTTATTCAAAACCATTTGACAGGTAAACTTTTGGAAGAACAAAACAAGAAATTCAAAAAGGTACCAACATAAAAAGACGAAGACAAAAGTGTTGCCAACTTTAACATGTACAAGCCCACTCTTCACCCCAACCCATTCTGCTCGAGCTCGGCTCCGCGGCAGGCGCGGCCATGCTCGCCCGAGCGCACGGGTGTGCGGCGTGTTGCCTATAGGGCCGATGACAGGCGTCCCCTGCTGTTCCCACCGAGCCAGCTATTAAAAAAAGTTATGCTCATCTCACTTTTATAAACGATAAGATTGTGCTCTCACGAAAATTTATCCATGTTTGCTATGTTTGTCCAATTGTAAATTTCTAAAAATCATGTTGAATTTTGCAATCTCATTCTGAATTTCCCTCAGTTCTGATTTTTTCCAAAAGGTACTATGACGGGTTGCTCAAAAATTTCACCTGCAGCCTGCAGCTCCAGCCGCCGCCTGCAGCACTGTCACCTGACCGGATCTCTGGCCGCCTCGGAGCGCTCACGACCGACCCTCTGCCTACGCGACCTTGCCAGCCTCCGCATCGAATCGATGGTGGCCTACCGGGCGATATCGAAGGGGCTTCTAACAATAACACTGGGCTGGAGCCAGGAAAGGGGGAGTGGAAGGGGGGGGGGGTCCGCATCAGACCTAGGGGAATTGGTCAGGAACAAGCAGGGGGCGGGACGTGTCGCACCTTGCGCGGGACCGAGCGCGTTAGACCGGGCCCAAGCAGGAAGGAGCCGTGCGGAGGGGACGGGCGCCGCCGCGCCTCGGGCCTCCGGGGTGAGAGAGGCGATGAGGACCCATTAGTTGTAAGTTTCGTGATACGCTCGCTCCCCGGCGCGCACTCCACTCCATTACTGCCAACATGACGGAGTAGGTCCCCGGCCCCGCCCCGCCCCGCCCCGCCACCAGACAGCCCGCGGGGGATCGTGTATCCAGAATTTGCACTGTACATTGTCCGGAACAGCAGCCGTGGGGGGTTCAAGACTTTGTTTACAAGGACAGGTCTGCTCCGCCTGAGAAGACAGATTCCTGTAGAGCAGTAACATTATCACCCGCTCGACGTTTGTATAACCGCACGCACGGGACCCCGCGTTGCCCTGCTTGAACATACTGTGCGTGGTTAAAATGTTACAATTTAAAAAAATCACGACGTGTAATGCTGGGAGTGACGAAATAGCATGAAGCTTCAAGAATTTTTTTAAGTTTCATTTTTTTTTAAAGGTTTACTCAGGCTCAAGTCTAACTTTATTTTAAACAAATTGAAGAAAGTTATACACTTTTCAGAGCGCCGTGCATGTGTGCGTGCACGCACCTATACGCATCGCTCACTTTACAGACCTCCAGAAAATGCCCACGGGTCCTCACGAGTTCGTCGAAAGAACCGCGCATACGTATGGATGCATAGCCCTATGAGAAGTAAAGAGAGTGTCCGATGAACTTGGTTTTTTAACTGTGGGCTAGGTTAGGTTAGGTTTTCATTAGAACTCTTTAATTAGATGTTTTTTATTTTTTTTTAATTATATTATGCTCATTTAATTTTCATTTCATAAAATACTGTGCATGACTAGAATCAACAGGTCTCCGGCCATGGGCCCACTCGGCGCACGGATGTCGAGCCCAACGACGACAGTATTGTGCTGAACTATTGGCGCGCCTCAAAGAAAAACCTCTTAACTCCTCAAATTTTCCTCTGAAAAAATTTTCGGGCCGGATCTCAGACCCAGTGCACTTTAATGACATGAGGATGACGTATCTAGATTCGGCACTTTCATGGAATTCTAGCTAGTCCGTTAAAAAAAAATAATAATAATTAAAAAGTCAGATCACAGAAAAAACTTTAGGGCTACTTTGTGCGCAAAAATTCTGCGAAAATGTATTCTCTACTCACCCCGTACGTAATTAGATTAGGCCTGCGGCGTGTTAGCAAGGAGATGGGTGCAGCGTACTTGTCTTATTAACATTTTCTTTCCCCTAACGAGACAAACATCATAACAGTATTGGTAATGATGAAAATAAAAATGAGAATTATAACTCGACGTACAGAGGCAAAAATACAGAAGAAAAAACAAGACACTTCGAAGCGTGAGGGGCGAGTCAGCGGAGTGGTGGCGTTATGCCAGAGTACAGCTGGCTGGCCAGCTGCTGGATGGCACGGGCGCGCTCGGAGTGCGCGTCGCCGGCAGACTGCATGTTAATCACTCTCTGAAACCCCCACCCCACCCTTGAGCCTTGTGCCGCGCCGCGTGCCGCAGCCGGACTGGGCGAGAGGGGAGGCCCTCGAGGCGAGAGGCAGCTTCCTGCGGGAGATCCCTTCAGGTTACGCCCGGGATTCGTCAGGTCGGAGCCAGTGACCAGAGATGTTTTTCCTCCTCGCCTCACCGGACCGGGCCGGGCTGCGCCACCTCCCGCCTCAGCGGCCCCGAGACGGATGTGATGTGGGCTGCGGCTGAGCACGGGGCTGAGCTGCTCTGCCAGGCCTTCCCCTGCTGAGCCCCGATGAGCGACCAAGTCGTCCCGACACGGCGGTCCCACCGCCCCTGGCTGCAGGACACGAATGGTAGCCTGGGGCTGAGCCGCTCGGGGCGACTAGGTGCGTCGCGGTGGGGCGCGGAGGGGTGGGGCAGGCTGGACCTGCTGGTCCTCTGCCGGCCTGGCTGGAGTGGCTGTGCTGGGTGCCGGCAGAGACAAGGGGCGTTTATCTCGCTGTTGCAGAACGAGAAGGGCCCCACCCTCCCCTCCAGCAGCAAGCGCCGAGAGTCGTTTGCACCCCATGAAGTGGCAGCAGCGCCAGGCAGGCAGCATCAGCAGCAGCAACGCTGTGAGCATTTGATGAATCCTCCATGACAGAACGATACGAACGCCGTCGTCACGGGATTCCCGCTGCTCATCCACCTCCATTGAGGCGAAGTAAGATGAAGACGACGACGTTGACCGAAAATAAGAGAGAGCGAGCGAGTGAGGTTGAGAGATAGAGGAAGAGAGGGAGAAGCAGGGAGAGGGAGAGACAGAGAGAGAGATGGAGAGACAAAGAGAGCAAGAGAGGGAGAATCTTCAAAGCAGGAGAGGAGAGAGAGAGAGCTAGCCCCCTATGCTTTGACATGCGAAGCCTTATCCAAATGCATACTTCTATTCACGGTGCAGCACTGCAACTTACTCTGATATTCACTGCAGCCCGCGGTGACATTCTCAGTAGCTGACGGTGAAAATCATCGTAAGCTACAGAGCTGCAGGGTTGACTGTATGGCTCACAGTGAAAATCGCCGTAAACTTTTATCAGTGAAAGACCCTCAGCTTTTCAAATCTTATTAGCCGTTTAGGTGTCATACGTCGCGCAAATCACCTCTGCTACGCGATTTCGACTTGGTCCGAGCATTGCCCCCGCTCCTTCGTCGGCCGTTCCTACCCACTGGGCATCATTAGACTCCCTGCTGCTAACGGCCGGTGCAGGCCCGGTGGCCCGGGCGCCACCACCAGGACCAGGGCTCGTCTCCTCAGAGCAGCGCGACCCCCAGCCCAGCCCCAGCCAGCGCCGGCCTGGCCCGCCGCCAAGTCACTTCTTTGAAAGGCTCATTGGTTCACGGCACATAAGGCACGGTGACCCGCCGCGTCCCGGAGCCGGGCCGACGTAGACTCATTCATCCTGCGCCATAATAACGTTTGTTCGCAGACAAGTTTGTGTGAAAATGTCGCCGGCCTTGTCGAGAGGAGTTCTGCTCGGTCGCATACGCGGAGCTCACGCAGCTTACGAAAAGCCCTTGGCTACGGAAAACTTGCCGAGGAATCGCGCAAACACACATGCTCAAACATAAATACACCCACATACACACAACCGGCAACGGAGCGTACTGGGCGAGGGCAGCGCCATTGTGTAGCGGACTCGAGGCTCCGTAGTAAACGTCTGTGATGTTCCAAATGGATGTAGCTTCAGGCAGTTCGCTTTGGGTGTCACAGTCCCCTGGGCAGGAACACGCGCAGTCACACACCTCGAGATTACAGTAGGGCGTGTACAGGCTCACCAGCTCATCAGAGAGACAGACTGAGAGAGGAAAGTGCAAAGGAAGGCGTTGAAAAGGGAGCATACACGATTACGGTAGGCCTATTGCCTCCGTTTTCCAGAAATTGGCGCATTCCCTTTTACTCCTACCTTCTCCCACTCAATCTCTCTCCCTCCTGAAAGATCTTTCGTGCGCTCTCACCCATTCCTTTTCACGTGATTGTCTCATAAAGGATTCATAATCCCTCGAAATTGCCGCACTTGCCAGTCAACAATACACACCGCAAATCGCGAAAGTAGGTCGCGGCGCGCACCTCCGCCCCCCCACCGCCGCCAGCTCCGCTGCAATAATCGTCCCCTGCGGTCGCCTTTCTCCGCTCGGAACGGTAAACGAGATCCGATTTGATAAAACTTTTACGCTGCGGACGGACAGTGCAGCGCCTCGGGGCGAGGAAGACCGCCGTCAAATCATCCCGCCACCTGACAAGACCAGACGAGCAGACCAAGCGCGCCAGCGTGGAACCATCCACGACACTCACCTCTAATACCGTTGTTTCTCTTTATTCTCTCGGTTGTTTCAGTTACATTGAACTCAATTCATAGCCCGGGCGGGGCTCAAACATAAACATGCAGAGGTTAACCCAGGGGAGCGTATGCTAGTGCACCGCTTCGTTGTTCGTGAAATAATGCGGAGCGATGCAATGTATGACCAGCGCCAATGCCAGTGCCTCCCCACATCCCCTGGGCCACTGTCTCACCTGCAATGCACCGCAGAACCTGACACACTAAGATGTCAGCTAGCTTTCAGTTTTCTGGTGCGTCGTAGAAAACCACGGTTAGGATTGGTGCTGAAAACAATAAGTGTCGGCAATGCATCAGTGATGGGCTCGGGCTGCTCAGGTGTAGATGAAATATACCAAGTAAAGTTAGAGCTGGGATCGCCTGCCCGCGAGGCGAGCGCAGAGCGGGCCGAGGCGCCCTCACTGGCAGAGACGGATGGCGACCGGATAACCGACGCCCAGGAACATGGCGGTGAGCGGGGACGGGGTAGAGCGGGGTGTAGGGGTGCGGGAAGGGGAAGAGAGGCAACCTGAGGTACAGGCCACAGAGAGATTCAGTCCGACACGTCTCATGCAATGAATAAAACGGGCGTTAGCAAAATGGAAACAGCGAGTCGCGGAGACGCGGAGCGTTCCACTCGGCGCCGCGCCGCGCACCTGTATAGGTGAGGGCTGCGGAAGGGAATGGGCGGGGTGGCACGGGGAGCCCTGGCGCGCCATCGCGGGTCTGCGATTCTCTTTTCCTTCTATCGGTTTCGGGATGCGAGGCGTAGGGGTAATCGCCGGCCGGTAATATTGCGGACGAATGGCAATAATTACTGGAGAAATCCATTGCAAAGCATTTGAGCGTCGCAGTAATGGAGGAGGGTTTGCAAGGCGCCGTCGCAAATGAATTTGCTATCAAGTAGCAATGACGTTATGATGTGTAGTCCAATCCAGCGGGATACGGCCAAGCCCGGCCGCTGCTGCTGGCACACCGTCCCCAGCATCCGAAATTATGTCCAATTTGGGGCGCAATTGCCGGATTAACTAATCCGCGGCTCTCGCGTTTAAATTTTCAGGACACTGGACCCTCGTGTAAAGGAGAGAGAGAGAGAGAGAGAGAGAGAGAGAGAGAGTGAGTGAGTGAGTGAGTGAGAGAGAGAGAGAGAGAGAGAGAGAGAGAGAGAGAGAGATACAGACAGACAGACAGAGAGGGGGGAGGGGCACCACTCCACATTGCGATATCCAAATATCAGTGCCACTGGTTCGATTTCTGAGCACGGCGCAGGTCATCCAATCGTTGTTTCGTCCAGCTCTAAAACCTCCAACAATTTTTCACCGATTTTCGTGAAGCGCGCGCATGGAGTCGTAGAAATGGTAAATGGGTCCAACGGCCTGATAATCATCTTCAATTAGATACGCGAAGGTTCAGTGAGCTGGCTGCAAGGTAATTCCATTTCGTTGCTTTCGGAGCTGCTCGCTAATCAGGTCGGTGCCACACCCCCACCGCGGCCACCACCAGCCACCGCCCTCTGTCTCCCCGCCTCGCCAGCCACTCCTCCAGCTCTCCCCGCCACCACGCCACCCCCCGCCACGCCACGCCACTCCCCGTGAGCAGGCAGTGGCTCCCGCAGCTATTGCTCCTGACAACAACACAGGGCCACTCCTTTCAGGTCGGAATGTGTGGCGCCCACATGTAGGCTTAGATCTAGACCGCTCACACAAAGAGGTACACCCCGAAACCTTTTCAAGGATGAGGGTGTATACCACTCTAACCGTATTAGTATTTTATTTTGTGCAGAATTTGGCAAGCACTGAAATCAAGAGTGTTCAACTGACACACTTTCTTTCGCACCGTGTTTCATTGATCGGCCGTGGATTTCCCACGTTGAGACCCACCGTGAAAAATATTTCCGTTGATGTACAATATATTTTGTAATTCCCTATGAACAACATATCTCGTACATGTACGACTTTACACGTTACGACTTCGTTGGCTCACCAATCGATTCTGAGTTGATACGCATAGTTATAAAAAGTTTACAATATGAATCGTAAATGTACAAGACCTCTCATGGAAAATTTTCCCGTACCGGTACAAGGATTTCTCACAGTGCCCTTTCACTGCTCGCACCACGTGTTTAGTCATCTCCCTTCTACCACTGGCTAATCATTACACGGTTGGCTCAGCAGGATCAGGCACAAGCGAGGGGTACCTCACTACTTGGATGGATGTACACTGATTGGAGATCTTGCGCATGCACTGGAAAAACTAATGTGACATGAGTCACATCAATTGATGTGACCAGTTTATGTCACATTTCAAAACGTTACCAAATTCTCGGTCACGTTTGGTAATGTGACATCCGGTGCCACGTGTTATGTCTGCCTATAGTAATAACATGGAGGATGTCACATTACAAACGTTACCGAAAATATGGTAACATTACGTGATGTTACCTAAACTGGTCACATGTGCACATGTGACATGTGTCACATTAGTTTTTCCAGTGTGATTGGAGTCAAAATCTCCGCCACAATATACAAAAACGTTAAATTTCCACAAATGTTCAAATTCGAAGATTTTGTGAAATGTTACGTAGAAATGCGGCCTTTGGACGTCAAAAGTAAGTGATTGCAAAGTGATTGGAAAATGATTGGAGTTAAGGGTGTGCACTCATTGGAGACAGTGAGGTACCCCTCGGGCACAAGGCTTAACTATTAGACTGCATTTCGAATCCGCCGCGATTCTGTCTCAAAGTAGAAGACACTTTCAGGCTACTCGAGAGAACAGCTCGACACGCTGAAGAAGCTGTTAGCACGCGAGAAAAAGGGGGCCTACTTTGGAATTTTAAAGGCACCCGGGGACCGAACCGCAGCGCTACTACTCCGCTCCCCACGGTCGAGACTTCCGACAAGTCAGGTGAGGACGCCGGCGGCTGTGCGGAAGCCAGGCCCAGCCCAGCACAGCCCTGGCCAGCCCTGCCAAAGCCCTCACCGCGAATGGGGTTCGTTGACACAGCGGTAGCGTCGCTTAATTAGTAATGACTTTCATCTGTGTACCAGCCGCACTTGTTTCCTGGGTAAATTGACTCTTAGTGGGGTCTGAGGTGGGGCGGGGCGGGGCCGGGCGGAGCGTGACTGGAGCTGTTCGGCAGCGGGCCTCACTAGAGGGCCTCACCGTGGCTCGCGCTGCGCTGCACCCCGGCAGAGTTCGTTAATCCCCCGCTTTATTTTCAAAGCTGCTGACCGGCTGGTGTTTTACCCCACTCGCCTATCCCCACCCCTCCCGAGTGGGGGGGAGGGGGATATGTAAAGATTAAGCGCGCGCTTAAAAACACTGAGGCTAAGAGGCATCAGCAGCAGGCTGCAAGCTGCAGGGGTTGGGACGGGACGTAGCTCGCAAAATAAACAAAAAAGATTAAAAAAAACATGGGGCAGTTTTAACGGATTTCCCATAGAAGGCTAACATTGTGAGAGGTCAGGGTGCACCATACGCTCCACCACTGCTGCAGAGCGGACGAATCACACAGACTATAGACGGTCAGAAGCAACAGAGCCCATCATATTAATTTCAGCTTTCTTTATCCGTGAAAAAAGGAGCAGGAAGTTATTGAATTTTAGTCACCTGGGGTGACTCAGCCCCCCCCCCCTCAAAAAAAAAAATACGAAGTTTATCTATTGACAGGTATCATTCAAATCCAAAATGCAAATTAATAGGATATCTGTATTTTCGAGTAAAAGATGAATTCTTTTTATGTGATTGACTCCGTATCAGTAGCGAGCAGGTTCATTTTTACCCCATTAATTTTATGGAAACGTTTTCTAGTGTTTTTTTCCCTTTATGCACGGGAGCGACACACGAATAAATCAATGAACTGCGTTGTTTTCCTCCAAAGTCAGTTGTAGGAGTTGGTATCGCCCCCATTCTTAATTTGAATTTTTCATTAACTTCCAGTTTCCCCTGCCATTTCTCGCTTTCCCTCTCATGAAACTCCCCTACTCTTGTTTCTGCTCAACTTTGGCAGAGACCTTCAGCCCCCTCTCCCCTCCCTCCCTCGATCCCACGCACAGCAGGCATTCAAGCCATGTGATTAGGCTGCGCGCGCCGCGTGCCGCCGCGTAGTACTGATCGCTTTTGTTCATGGGATGGGCGTGGCGCACCAGAGACTGCATTTCAGAACTTGGCGTCACTGCCATGACTGAACAGCGTGCAGTTAGTGGAGCGGTCGGAGTATATTGCATTCCATCTCGAGTTCCGCCTCTCCAAGGGGAAACGGCACCACTCAGTATCGACACGCGCGAAGCGCATTGGCAGGCCGCCGCCCCCGCGGGCATCCACAGCGCAAAGCTCTCAGCTCTCCCTTTTCTCCTATAATTTTTTTTTTTCGTTTTTTTTTTTTCCCCTCCCAAAGACCTTGGAGGACCGGGGGAGGAGTGCGTTCGTCTTAAACATAAATTTCGCGAACACCGGAAAATGCCTTTTCTCTGTTTCTTCGATACACTCTGGCGGGCGAGAAGCCAACAAAATTCGGCTCGGGTAACCGCGTACGGCGGGAGGGGAAGAAAACAAAAACCTCGTCGGCGACGCTCAAGCACGCACATGTGGGCGCGCATGGTGCGCGAAATAAATGCAAATGACGTACACACACACGCACGCACGCACACGAACCTGGAAGGGCTGGAAACTAGACGCGGCGCTGAGGTGTTCCAGCGGCGACGCGTGTTCCGCAGTGCGGCGTGGCGCCGCGCCGCCTATCCCTCCTGCTGCTCAGGCCACGCGGACTGTCGCCCGCGACATGACCAGCTGACACTCACACGGACACACACACACACGCACACACACACACACACACACACGCACGCACACGCACTTTGGTAATCCACAGGGGGCGTCGTCCTCCGCGGGGTGCCGCGCGGGGAGGCGCACGGCTCGGGCCGGGCGGGCGGGGCAGTGCGGGGCCCGGGGCTCACGGAGAGGGGAGCGCTGCGCGTCGCGTCGCGGCCGTGGTCGGGGCCCAACTGGCGGCGCAAGCGGTCCAGAGGGGTAGGGTAGGGTGGGGTGGGGCCGAGGGCGTGGCAGCGAGTGGCGGGGTGGGGGCGGGGCGGGGCGGGGCGGGCTGACCGGCCGGCCGGCGCGCTGCTACTGCTGAACAGACCGTGAGGCACGCGGGGCCCTGCTGCGTGCAATAATCGCCCGCGCTCCCATCTCGTGTGATACTGCGAGACGAGAAACCAGTGTCGTAATATCCCACGACACACGCGCGCTCGCACACACACACACTCACACAGAAACAGGGGAGTTGCGGACACTTCCGTACTCGAAGCTCTTAAAATCGGTTACGACTCCAGAGTCGCAAATTTATGACTGCAGTCGTAAATTTACAAGAGCAAATTCTTGCTCGTTTAATAAATCCAAGTCGACACGTAGCGTTAAAAATACTCGCAACTGTACAACTTGTAGTTCGTAACTTGACATGTGTCAGAGAAGTTTTTCCATCACCCTTGGCCTTAGGACTTTTTTGACACTGAGGTGTAAATTATAGCTATAGCATATTGAGACATATAGGTCGTCAGTCTCCACGAATTAGCGAAAATAACCCATTCTCGCGCGCCTTAAGCCGCGTAATTAGGGCTAACGAAAGAAGGGCGAGGAGATGCTCAGCGGGTTGCCTAGCTTCAGAGACAGACTTCAAATTCGAATCAAATCTCGATGTTTCAGAGCTCACGGACGCGCCAAAACAAACCGAAAATCGTGCCCCCCCCCCTACGCCACTGCTATAATTCGCGATTCCAATAGTAGCATGGCATATTCACGCTATGGCACACGCTGCAAATTTTTGGGAGACCAATATCGAGACCGATACAGAGGACGATATTGTCAGAACGGTATCTCACCTTGTGCTGCGCGTTGCTGTCGTCGGTTCTCGGAGGCAGCTTGATAATGAGGGTGGAGGCTGTGATGTAGTGTGCGATCCCCTCTCCTTTTTCCATGGGGGTGGTGCAGCGTCACCATGGCCATGGGGGCGCGGATCGCGCAACTAGCTGCTGAGGGACGCTGCAACAATAAGAAACACATAATTGTGAGGAGCGTGTGGTGCGGCCCGTTCAGGCCTCTCTCCTCGCCTCTCCTCTCCTCTCTTCACCTCTCCTCGCCTCTCCTCACCTCTCCTCGCCTCTCCTCGCCAGGCTCTCCTCTTTACTATCTCAAAGGGCATGGGAGCCGCTCAACCTTCTAAACAGGCCCGGGCGGGGCGGGGCGGGGCGGGGCGCGATACGAGGTGCGGCGGGGCGGAGTAGGCGTGCAAACTTGGGCGGCTCAGCTCAGCGGCGAGGCCTCCGTGAGATGGGTGCGTGCCGGATTAGGGGGCCGGCAGTGCGGTGCGAGCAACTTGGCGTGGTGTGGCGGGGCGAGGCGGGGCGGGGCGGGGCGGGGCGGGCGGCGGCGGCAGCGCTGCGTGAGGCGCACTGCGCCAAAACAAACCATCGGCCCAATGGCTGGGAAATAGAACTACGAGCACGAGTGGGAGAAAGGGGTGCGGGCGACGGTTTGTTTGTACAAACAGAGCCGTAATAAGAATACACAGAGCAAAGCGCGGCTCGCAGGGCCCTGCGCCGCCCTGCGCCGCCCTGCGCCGCCCTGCGCCGCCCTGCGCCGCCCTGCGCCGCCCTGCGCCGCCCTGCGCCGCCCTGCGCCGCCCTGCGCCGCCCTGCGCCGCCCTGCGCCACCGCGTCCTCCATCATTACCCAACGTTTTACACAACAGCGGGTACGCACTAGTTTCGCAAAGGCGAGTCGTCTGGCAAATCATCCCCCCCCCCCCCTACAACTATGTCTCTCGATGGTTGCCGAGGGGCGCTGCCGCGAGTAGAGTCACGAGTTTGGCAACAGTAGGCGAGTTGTGCCGGGCCGGCCGGGCTGGGCGGCGGAGGCGGAGGCGGCAGACCAGACGGTCAGCTAACCCAGTGCGGCCGCGTGCCGCGCCTCGCTTCCAGATCCGCCAAGTTGAGTGGTTTGAGCTGAGGTGGGGCGGAGCTAAGTGGGGTGTGGTGCGGCCGAGGGGGGAAACGATTCGGGTAATCCTCAACCGACATCGGATTAGTAATCTGAAATCCGGATTACCAAAAATACTTTTATAATTCAGACGAAATCCAACGTATTTCGTTGGTAATATCCATAGCGTGTTCCAAAGTCCCTCAGTTTCTTGAGTTTTAACTGGATTTTATCCACAGGTTAGGGGCCGTTCATATACCACGTGGACACTTTGGGGGGAGGGGGGGGGGAGACCAGAAAAGTCCACGAATGTCCATGGGAGGGGGAGGGGGGGGGGTGTAGCGCCCTATCCACGAGGATTTTTTTTATTCCTTTTTTTTTTTACGTAAAACAGCGGCCTAGACTGGAGCTGGGCTGTCTGCTAGCCTCTCCAAGTGTCGACAACTCTTCTTTAATGCCGAAATATTTGAAAATTTCACGACACATTTGAAGCGCGAGTCAAAAACAGCGAAAAAGATAAAATTCCATTTTCCTCGTGGACAGAGGGGGGGGGGGGAGGCGAGGGGGCCTCAACTCCTGAAATCATGTGTACATAATCGCTGACATTTTCGAAATCATTGTCAAAAAATGTGGATCAATTGCCGAAAAAAATTGATTTGAGTGCGTATTTTGGGCTCATAAAGCTTAAAATACGCTTGTATTTACTATACCAATTATTTCTTTCAATTATAAGAGGTGTAATCATGTGAAATCATATGAAATCTTGAAATCATGTGTACAAATTTTGGGTGAGGTGAGGCCCCCTCGGGGGTGTACCGGATCATTTTCCACGGTTGTCCACAAGGAGGGGGGAGGGGGCAAAAAGTGACTAAAAAGTGTCCACGTGGTATATGAACGGCCCCTTATCTGGGGCAGTCCGTAATCCGACTGACTCAAAATTTTCCAGTCGTTTCCCTGGTGCGACAGAATCGGGTGGGGACATGAGAAAAGGGTGGGGACCTCACCGCGGCGATCACTGTAGCCCCCGGGAGGGGCCACACCAGGACTTGGTTAACTAACCAGCTCTTTTGAATGGGATTTCGAAACTCAGAGGGAGATGTGGCGGCGCGGCTCCCCTCCGTCCAACCCCGCCCCGCCCCGCCCCGCCCCGCCCCACCAGCAGCGCGCTGCAGCGGCCCGCGTGTGCAGGGCCCGGCAGGAGGGTCGCTAACGAGGCGCTCTGGTGTAACGGCCCGGCCCACACCGGCAGGACAGGACGCACCCTGCGATAGAGAGGCGAGGCACCTCGTCCGTGGCGCAGCCCAGCGGTGAGGAGGTGGCGAGGGCGGGGAGAAAATAAAGACAGAGAGAGATTAGACCGCGCTGTGGAGAAAGGAGAGAGCGAGAGACAAGCGTTACGTCCTTGGTGGGCGCGTCGTCCTTCCTCCCCTACCGCCTTTCTCCCCCTTCCCCTTGTCCCCGCGGCGGCCCTCGACGTGCCCGGCATGACGAGTCGGTTCAAGAAACGGAGGCTGCGCTTGGGCCGGGCCGGGACCCCGGGACCCCTCCCCTCCGCCGCCCCGCGGCCCCATCTCCCGTAAGTCACCATGACCCCAGCGGCTGCACAATACGCCCCTGCCCTGCCCTGCCCAGCCCGACACCTCACAAAACGGTCCACAACCGGGCGGATCGGGCAGCGCCGCACCGGGCAGCCCGCGCAGCTGGCTCAGCGAGTGCCACGCCGGAGATTTTTATGGCGAATTCTCTCGACTGCCGCTGCGGCGGCGGGGCGGCGGCAATCGCAAAACCATCCGACCGATGATTTATAGTGCGCTGCGGCAGCCACGCAGGGCGGGGTGTGTGTCCTGCAGCCAGGCAGGGTCTAGTCCGTGCCGGACAATGGGGCCAGGCCGGGTTCGGGCCGGGCAGACCTGCGCGCAGTCGCGCCGTTCCAGAAGGCCAAAAAAAAACAAAAAAAAACAAAAAAAAACACTCCTTATTAACTCGGCAACACTCACCGGGCGAACACAGCGCGGGCTGGCTGCTGATATTCTGCAAAAGAGACGAAAGCTTGGCGTCACTTGTTAATCGAGTAGAAAGAGGTTGGAAACAGCACAACCCTGCACTGAAAAAGGCTTATGCCTTTTCAATTGAAAGTATAGGTTGAGAGCGTGTTTCCTCTGTTTTTAAAACTGCACACAAATTTAAAGCTCTGCATTACGAGCTAGTCCTCTGAAAGTTTGCAAACTAATTCTATGCGATACTGCGACAGTAACAGATAGCTAGCAAGGATTAACAGCCTGCTTAGAATTTACAAACTGAACTACTGCTTCGCTAAACATAGTTCAGAAATTTTTCTCCAAGCTGGAAATAATTTAGTTCGCTAGCATTTTCCAATGTGCGAAAGGTGAAGGTGCCACCACTCCCGTAGTCCTACAACGTTGTAAGTTTAATCCCTTTGTAATCCGTGTAATTATTAGCAAAATTTTAAAGAATTATCTCTAAAATATACCTGATTGTTCTACTTTAATTGTTTTAGCTGCAGAAATTCACAAGGGGTCGTCAACTCTAATATTCCCTGGAACCGATATTATCCCGATATTACTTCAATATTACCCATATTTTTGCCCATCAATATTACCCATATTACCTACAATTGGCGTCGCCAAGATTACCGCAGCGTGCCGCGCGGCCGCCCCGCGTACTACCGGAACTCAGACGCCTGGGGCTCTGACTGCCGGCTTAGCATGGCGTAGATAGGCGTTGTGGTGTTTGTACACACTTGTTCACGGGCATATCGACAATGACTCAAATTTTGAGCATTGTCGATGTCATGAAGGCTACGGAGGGCTTTATTAGACCCATGAGGGAAGGTGAAGAAGTCCTGCAGTGTGGTTTAGTGATAGGTGTAGGAATTAAAGAAAGAAAAGGTGACGAACTTCAGGTACATGCCCTCGTCCTTAGGACTTCAGGGCTCAGACAAACGCCTTATCTAGTGCAAATATGGATTGACATGTCGAAAGAGTACGGTGCGCGAGTAATTGCTGATGAATCCCGTGAGTGCGAGTGTCCTGCAGGAATGTCTGAGAAATGTAAACACATCGTTGCTGTTATGTTACACCTGGCCAGGTTAGTTGACCATTGTTTACTTTAGCACTACACTGCCTTTGTTGTTAATTAACACTTATTTTACCATTATTTTGTATGTGTTTAGGTCACTTGACACGGATCTGGATGACCTCAGTTGCACTGACGTCGAGCAGCAGTGGGGAGCCATCAAGAAGTCAACTTTAGGAGACTACGAAGCAAAGCGGCTTACTGATTTCTGCCATGCCCACAGTCAGAAGGAGGTCTATGCCACAAAAATGCCAGAAGTAACTCCTGCAATGGAGAAGAAGTGGAGTGATAGGCTAGTTGTGTGTAAGCGCTTTTGATTAGAAGAGAGTTGTTGACATTATTTATCCGCAACTATTCTATGACAGTCCCTCTGCTCTCAACAATGATAATATTATGTTGTTTTCCACTTTATCCACTTTCATTATTGTTTTTATCATTATTATTATTATTATTATTATTATTATTATTATTATTATTATTATTATTATTATTAGTAATAGTAGCAGTAATTTATTACTTAGGTGCACTCATGAAATATGTGGACCACATTTACAGAACCTTTTTGTCAGTGGATAGCAAATTTTAGGATCTTTATGTGATATAGCAAAGGTTGATCAATTGTGAAATGTGTCTCGTAATCTTAACTTTTTTCTTTTGTTTACTTTGATAATGGTCTTATCTTGACTAATTATGATTGTTTTATTCTTTTTTCAGAGTTGCTGGTTTCAGTATTCTGCTGGTTTTTGGATTTTGCTTTGTGTTGTGGCATTTGGTTTTCTCCCTTTCCTTTCCTTTTTTTAAAAATTTCTTTTAAACAGGTGCCTTTCATAATTTTTATCTTTTTCTCCTCCAAAAGTAGCTGGTGATGGTGTGGCGGTGACTGTGGAGGGTATATCATTGAGTTTAGCATGTTTATTACATAATTCTTTTTGTTTTGAATTTAGGTGCCCCCCTAAGTGAATTTTCTATCTTCTTCAGTGGACTCCGTTCGGGCTTGGGATCCTCTGAAATTGAGGAGGAGACTGCATGCACAGTTGCTGACCAGTGTGAAATTGCCCGTAGGCTTTTGACTTTCAGGTCCTGGAAGGCTTTAGGTCTTTTAAAGCAATGGACTACCAACAAAGTTTTATCATTATCACCTGAGCTTAGAGAATTCTATGAAAGCAAAATAGTTGTTTCTCTCCAAGAGTGTGTAGCACTAGGTACTTGTTGTCAAGGAACTGCTGAATGGAAAGCTGCTAGAAAGAAAATCATGACATCAAGCAAGGCTCGTGCTCAGTATACATATTATGTCAATCGCTCTGCTGACTGGGAAAAAAGGTACCAAGAAGTGTATCATTCAACATTTCGGGGTAATGCTTTTACTCAAGATGGCCTAGACTGTGAAGCTCTTGCCAGGGCCGAATATGAAGTTAAATATCAGTGCTCTGTCTTTGAAAGTGGGATAATTGTTCGTCCTGAGTTACCATGGCTGGGAGCAAGTGTGGATGGGACTGTCATTAGTGAGCATGGAAATGTCTTGAAAAATATTGAGATAAAAACATTCAAAGAAGGTCAACGCTTGTCTGCAAAAGAAATGCTTGAATTTGGTGCAATAAATTCTCTGGATAAGAATGGTGATCTCAAGCAAAATCATGCCCACTATACTCAAGTTCAGCTGGGTTTATTTTGTACTGGCTTAGAGGAATGTGATTATGTTATCTATTCTCAGTTAGGTAAGGACATAACTTCAATTCCAGTAAAATATAATGAGGCCCATGTAATGGAAATATTATCTAGACTAATACATGTGTACTTTGATGAGTTTCTACCAAGAATGATGAGAGATTATTCTGAAGAAGAGTAATTAATTTTCCCTAGGTAATCCAATTCTTTTTTTAATTTTTAATTTTTTTTAAGGTAATCCAGTGTACCTTTTGGAACTTTTTGTGATGTAAATGTTACATGTTTCTGATGGAACTGTGCTTTTCCTTATTATGAATGTATTGAGAATAAATATTACATTATTTTGCAGTTTTTGAGTCTATTTCACTGCTTTTGAAAGAACCTTTACATTTGTACACACAGTAAACAATTTTAACAGAAAATGGATAAAACATAGGGTTACATAAACCTATGGGTACCTATCACTGGAGGACCCAAATTAGTCAAACCTGCTGCAATGAATAAAATGTCCTCAGTATAACCTGCTAGTCTCCATGGAATTGTGTACTTCAAAACTTTAAACTCCCTCAGTCGTTGGATCACTCGTTCCACATGCACTCTTGCTCGTGCAATTTCAGCAGTAGCAAGGGCATCTGCTCTACTCATTTGTTGCTTTTTTGACAGGAAGGGTGGTCTGATTAGAATGAGGTTTCGCTGTAAAAAATAAAAGGATGGGCATTTGTTACACAGTTCATGAGATTCTAATTAAAAAGGGCATAAAAGCATAATCAATTATCTCACCTCTAAGCACTGTTTTTCAATGCGGTATCCTTTATCTGTCATGACTCCGTCTCTATAATCTAACTTGTCAAGGATTTTAGAGTCTTCAACAATGTGACAGTCAGATGCTCTGCCCCCGTAAGGACAACTCACTTCAGTGATTAGACCTGATGGTGCAATGCCCACATTGAACTTCACTGTAAAGTTCTTCTTGTATTGTGAATAAGAAAGAATTCTACATTTGAGGCACTTGCTTTTTTCAAGATTGGTTTCAGCACAATCCAAAATAATTCTAGTATTCCTATACTTCTTGAAGGACAGTGGTAAATTTTGTCTGATGCTCTCCTGATCAGGCCATGGAACCATAACTCGCAAAACTCTGCTCAGTATTGGAACCATGTGTTTGAAGTAATTAGAAATGGTCTGCCTTGAGACTCCATATAAAACAGATATGGCTGTGAAGCCTAAGCTAAGTTTTAATTTCACCATGGTAATTAATACTCTATCTTTTAGCGGCAGGATTTTCTTATTGGTTTGAGCATCAATATCAATGTCTGAAGCACACTCCACTAACCCTTCTAGTAATTCAAGTGAATGGATTCCAGTGAAGGTGCAAAGCTTCTCATTGGAATCAAGAAGTTGAGCAAGGGTAATTTTTTCACACTTTTCTGGGATTACCATGGGCTTGTCACTATTTGAAAGCTTGAGGAAGTTAACTTGAGTGGTCTTGTCAAGTGTTGGAGAATGCTCACAAAGTAAATTAGCAATACTTCTGTCTTCTTCATTTCTAACATTCTCAAGGCGATCATCAATCAGATTTGCTTGAGTGGAAATCTCACAGCAAACAGTGAAATTCTGAGGCGGTTCATCATTAGGCTCATCAGAGCAGGAATTGTCCTCTTGATTATGCCCAAAATTTGGGTCAGTTTGACTGCAAAAAAAATTATTTAATTAGAGATATTCTTACATTATTATAGGATTATAATGGTATTAATAAAAACCTTAACATACGTTACCTTTTTAATCTCTTGTTCCTGAGCTCTGCTCTTTTAGCCCTGCCTTCCTTGAGACGTTTGAGTGGAGAACTCAGCTTTTTGTCATGCACTCTAAGAGGTAGATTTTGGGATGGAACTGCATGAGGAAAAAGCTTGCATCGCTTGCCGTTGACTGAAATAAACAATTCAACATTAAATTGTATCTAAAATGGCCATGCAAAGAAAATACTGCATACACATGTATATGGTGCAATTTAGACAACTAGCATGATTCCTCTCAGACTCAAGACAGGAATTTTATAATAAATAATCAAAAATTGACATTGAAAGAGCAGTTACCTGATGGAAAATAATCGGTTTTGAGAAAATGAGAAGAGCAAACGCGCATAGAAGCCGATGCCGGCTTGCCCATCTTCAGAGCGATCTCCCATTTCTTCCGTAATTCCGATTTCGTAGGAAAATAGTGGAACGACAGCTCTTCAGACGCATAATTGTTACATTGCGGAACACAGCAATACGTTGTGACCCGTTTCTTTCCACTTCCCTCGCCTAACTCTGCAGATTTTGTGTACAAATGATCCATAGCAACGCTCAGCCATAAACAAACCCGTAGCTACCCTTGGTCCAGGCGGCCCAGGTGTCTGAGTTGCGCTAGTGCGCGGAGCGGCCGCGTGGCGCGCTGGGGTGAATCTTGGCGACGCCAATATTACCCCAATATTGCAATATTACCCTAATATTATCCTGATAATACTGATAATACCAATATTCCTCCGCACAGGGTGAGATGCAGTTGACGACCCCTCGGAAACTCAGGTGCACTCTAAAATACTATGGACAATTTTTGTTCCTAATTGAGCACGAATCCGTGCATACGCAACATGTGTACGATTTCGTGCCTAATAACGGAGTAAAACTGCACAGTCGTGCACTTTTTGGCTGAGCCTCTCTTACTCGACCTTTAACTTAAATTTAAGCAACGAAGCCGTAGTTGGCTGAGCCTCTCTTACTCAACCTTTAACTTAAATTTAAGCAACGAAGCCTTAGTAGTCCGTGCCCAGAACGAAGTGTGTCTTTGGCAGGGTAGGCAACTTTCGAACAGTAATTTCCGCTGGGTTTGACACCCGATTTTAGCTGTGTGTTTGGTGACTTAACCAACTTTAAACAAACAAAGGAACCTTGTGAAACGTTTAATGTTTCTTTTAGTGGTAAACTGGCGGTTCTTTGCAATATATTATAGATTTTTAAATTTGCAACGGTTGGCTACATGCAATGAATAAAGACGGGGTATGGTCTGAAGAAGTGTAATAGCAGCATGGGCTAGAACTAGGCTAGTTTTGAGAAAGAGCATTTAGTTTGGGTTTGAGTTAGTTGTTGGTTATATTTATGATGCGGGACAGAGTCCAGCATGGCCCCTGGAATTCAAAAGTACTAGGTGGAGTCCTCACTAAAGGCCGAGCTAGTTACACTCCGCGGTGGTACTGTAAACGTGAATGAACCATCACATAACCTCATATTGCGTGAACACAAGTTGACTTTTAAAGTAAACGAAACTCAACATAGAGTGGAGGACAGTTAAAGTGACACTCAATCTTTGAAGTACTGCAATGTGAAATTTGTTCCGACTCAAAATCTTTAATCCCTTCCTCTTAAAATCCAAGGAAAGAGATTGTTACTGGGATCCTGTTACAACCTTCCATTTCTGTCTTCCAAAGTATTTTTTTGGTGTCTGTTAATAATTTGATATGAAAGAAAAAGAAATGCTAGTGACAAGTTTAATAAAAGTTTAACATAATTTTAGATCTTCTCTTCACTTAAATCATTTCAACAAGGAATACAATAATGTTGATATGATAAACCGCATCTTCTAAGATAAATCTAATATTGGATCTAACGGGAGAGAGCCAGATAGCTGAGGATCGATCTTTAGACTGGAATATTTAATTTGATCTACATCTTAAGTTTAATCTTTTTGGCCGCACAACACTGTGGGCTTAAAAGGGCGGATCTGTTGAGTTGGTATTCACTGTGTTAGGGATTCAACGTGAGGGAGCCAAATAGCTGAGGCTCGATCTTAAGACTGGAATCTTAAATTTGATCTACATTTTCATTTTAATCTTCTTGGCCACACAACACTGTGGCCTTAGAGGGCGGATCTGTTGTGTCGGTATTCACTGTGTTAGGGATTCAACGTGAGGGAGCCAAATAGCTGAGGCTCGATCTTAAGACTGGAATCTTAAATTTGATGTAAATCTTCATTTTAATCTTCTTGGCCACTCATCACTGTGGCCTTAAAGGGCGGATTTGTTGTGTCGGTATTCACCGTGTTAGGGATTCAACGTGAGGTAGCCAAATAGCTGAGGCTCGATCTTAAGACTGGAATCTTAAATGTGATCTTTATCTAAATTTAAATCTCTGTGGCCACAAAACACCGCAGTATCCAGGAATATGAAATTTTGTTCGCTTGTTAAAATTTGACGATGAATTTCTTGCATCAAGGTTAAATATATAAGAATTATGCAAAATCAAAAGGGATTTGTAGTTATTTTATACTGTGGCATCTATTACTCTTCTATTCAAACCAGATCCATCAACTTATTTCTTTATAAAAAAAAAAATAAAAAAAATAAATAAATAAATTAATGTCAAATATGTTATAATTTTTTTTTTTTTTGCTTAAAAGTGGGATCTTTGGCTCAGCCTTAAGCTTAGGCTTTACCTAGTAGTCCGTGCCCAGAACGAAGTGCGTCTTTGGCAGGGTAGGCAACTTTATAACAGTAACTTCCGCTGGGTTTGACACTCGATTTAAGCTGTGTGTTTGATGACTTAACCAACTTTAAACAAACAAAAGAACCTTGTGAAACGTTGAATTTTTCCTTTAGTGGTAAACTGGCGGTTCTTTGCAATATATTATAGATTTTTAAATTGGCAACGGTTGGCTACATGCAATGAATAAAGATGGGGTATCGTCTGAAGAAGTGTAATGGCAGCATGGGCTAGAAGTAGGCTAGTTTTGAGAAAGAGCATTTAGTTTGGGTTTGAGTTAGTTGTTGGTTATATTTATGATGCGGGACAGAGTCTAGCATGGCCCCTGGAATTCAAAAGTACTAGGTGGAGTCCTCACTAAAGGCCGAGCTAGTTATACTCCGCGGTGGTACTGTAAACGTGAATGAACCATCACATAACCTCATATTGAGTGAACACAAGTTGACTTTTAAAGTAAACGAAACTCAACACAGAGTGGAGGACTGTTAAAGTGACACTCAATCTTTGAAGTACTGCAATGTGAAATTTGTTCCAACTCAAAATCTTTAATCCCTTCCTCTTAAAATCCAAGGAAAGAGATTGTTACTGGGATCCTGTTAGAACCTTCCGTTTCTGTCTTCCAAAGGATTTTTACTCGTTCTTTACAATAATATCCATATTCTTGGTCTATGTGAAGAGAACGAGTATTGTGTTCAAAACTTGGTTTTGTTAGTGACTTAGTTCAACTCAGAAACCGCAAAAGTAAACCCTATAATTGAATATTCATTTTAAAGCTTAAAACACGATCTTTCTTCCGTAAACGAAGTATTTTCTTCTCTACAATGAAAAGTTTTGAGTAAATCACGTTTGAAAATATCCGTTTTAACGGCGTTGAAACATATATTTGTAACTTAAATATCCCACGAAAAACATTTCAATCTTCAACATATTTGCACTTGAAAACCTATCTTCCAGCTTTGGTAAACATTTCTTTTCCTCTGATGTAATGAGATAAAATTTATACTTTTCCTGTAAATGAGAGTTCTTTCAGACCCTGCAACTGTGGTATCGGGAAAGTGGGTGCTGACGCATTCAAATCGATATTTCGGCAATTTCGAAACGGCGCTGAACTCCAACAATAGCCAACAATCAAAAACCTGTTGGACTTCTTCCTAAGTGTAGTGTCATTGGGATCATGAAATTTCGGCAAGTTTATGTTTCAACATAATTCCACACTTAACAAAACCAGTTTTGATACACATTCTGTTTGTAAAGAACGAGTTCCTTCACTTTATATCAATTTTGCAAAGTGCAAAATTGATATTTCCAAACATGTTATATTTAGGCTGATATCTTTGCTTCTTGTTTTGACCTAATTTTGTATGGAATCAGTAGGGAAAAAGTACAAAGTGTCCAAATCACCAAAAGGACATCATTTCTGGACGAATCATGACCTAAAAGTCATTTTTGGTTTTTTCTTGAAAAAAAAAAAATTAAGCATTTTTTTTTGGATTTTCAATTCGCTGTAGGGACTGTCAAACCTCAAACGGGCAGCTAAAATTAGTGCCAAACCTTGTCTATAGGTCCCAACTACAAAATATCACTGTGTCGTGCAATTCTAAGTGTATCACCGGAAAACGTTCCCTTGTCAGCCTTAAGCTTAGGCTTTACGTAGTATTATGCCACACTAGCTGCTCGCTCTGCTGGTTGCTCTCTGCTGCCTGCGCTGCTCTCTGCTGGCTGCAGGCTATATGACAGTACAAGCAGGCTGATATATTCGTATCATCTGCTAAAAAGGCCCGCGGCGCTCGCGCTCGTTTTGAAACGTTACGCTATAATTATCTGTAGGCCTTTCTGCTTCCGAAAACATACAGGTTCTTGCAAAAGCGATTTTGCGCATTCGCAAGCGTCGTCGAGTGGGTGGTTGGGGGACCCGCCTCTTATTTTGACAGACCCCCGATACGCCAAGTGTGGCGCACGTTTGGGGGCGCGTACCTCAAGCGAGAGCTTAATTGAATATAGGTCTTCTCGGGCTGCGCGCTGCATGCTGCGCGCTGCACGTACACAGTGAAACACGGACCTGCGGCTTGAGCCAAAGAGATATTGTGTGACCGTGCATCGACCACTCTCACACTGCCCGTACGCCCCGAGTTACTCTGTGTCCTGCTGCAGGTGGTGCAGCTGGTCAAGGTGTTCTGCGAGAGTGACCCCACCTAAAGCCTGCAGCTGCTGCAGCACGCCGCCCCCACGGTGGAGCTGCTCGAGCTGGTCCAACCCCGCGAGCCCCACCAGCGCGCCGTGCTCGACATGCCGCGGCTGCGGCAGCTGTACCTGGAGGGTGATCAAACTAACTTACTGACTGATGCTCTCCCCGTCCCCGAGTTGGGCGCGGTGCGGGCTAGGCCTAATACAATACAATTGCTGAACGTGGACTTTTTCCCCCGCGCCACCACGGAGTTCCTGCTGGAGGCCCACGGCGACACGCTGGAGGAGCTGGAGCTGGCGGTGGGCACGCCGGGGAGTGTTATGGAATGGCCTTATTCGTGCAAGGACCTCCCTGATATGCTGCGGGGGTGCGAGCTGCGGGCCCACCGCAGACTCGTGCTGTCGAGGACAGGCCTCTGCCACACGCCGCTCAGCTGCGGGGAACAGCTTGCAGCGGTGCAGGTCGTGCTGCCGGGCTCTTCGGTCCACTGTCAGCTCTGTAGCGGTGAGCGGCTGGAGGACCCCTAGCCCAAGCGGCCTTTTAATTAATGAATTGTAATTCCCAAGCAAATTATTATTCTGAAAACAATTTTCGAAGGAAATGTTATATTTTTACATTCGTCCAGTGGATTAATCAAAACATTTTTTTCAATTAATTAATAATTTCTAAAAAAAAAAAAAAAAAAAAAAAAAAAAAAAAATATGGGGACAGTTTGTCTGGGGAACAGCCTGGGAAACCCGATAAACTGTGTTCCATGATATGTTCTTGTAGGCCCTTAACTTTTAAAAGAAAATCAAATGAAAACAACAATTTGCTTAAGATTCTGATCTATGTCTTTATGTATTTAAATGTGGTCATTAGTGTGTGTCAACGCACTATACTATTTTAGTTCATGGTACCCGCACTGATGGCGCCACTGTGCACGGCAGTGTTTTCCTGCGCGATGCAGCGGACTGATACTTGTCACTTGTAGCAGAGCAGCGGAGCAATAAACGTGATACCTAAGTCGTCTCGTCGTCAGCCAACTTAGCCCACACACATGGTGGCAGCGGTGTGGAACTCTTAGAAGTTAGGATTAGCGAGTGAATTCAAGAATACCGAAATGGCCGACGACAACAGACGACAGCCACAGCTACCCAACGTGCGTCCGCCGGATGAATTTCCATTCTCGCCCAGCGAGTGGAGTAACTGGAGGGCCAGGTGGGCCCAATACCACATGCTCTCTAATCTCAAGAATCAAGCAGCAGAGTACCAAGCAAATTCTTTGCTCTACTCAATGGGACCCCGGGCGATTCAAGTTGTGGAAACCTTTAACCTCACAGCAGCGCAGAAGAAGGACCACGACGCGCTCCTGGACGCATTTGACAGGCTCTACAAGGCAACGAAGAACACGGTCTACGACAGGGCCAAGTTCTTCCGTAGGGCGCAACAACAAGGTGAGCCGGCTGCGGACTTCATCCTGGACGTGAAGAGATTGGCAACACCATGCGAGTTCGGCACTCTGAAAGACTCCCTCATCCGCGATCGGCATCGCGGATGAGGCACGCTCGCAGGCGCTCCAGCTAGATGCAACGTTGGACCTCGAGAAGTGCGTGCAGAGAGTTCTTCACGCCGAGCAAGTAAGCCAGAATTCGGCAGTCGCCAGGGACATTAATGGCAATGGCAAGGAAGTCCACAAGGTCACCCTGAAAAAGAAGCCTCCGCCAAAACAACAGCAGAACAAGAAGATCTGGACATGCAAGTATTGTGGTAGGAATGTCAAGCACAGCAACCCCAAAGAATGTCCAGCCTTCGGGAAGAAATGCAATTCTTGTGGTGGGCAAAACCACTTCGGCTCTGTATGACTAAAGAAGCTACGCAAGGTGAACGAATTAGAAGAACCAGAAGACTACGGAGAAGATGAGGGTTCAGCCGCCATTAATTCTGTAACCAAAGCAAGGTTCGGCCCTAGTCCCTATCTGGGGGAAGTCAAGCGAAGCATCCGGGAAGCTGGAGTGGAATACGTTGAGTATCAACCTCTACTCCTGGATATCCAAGTGGGCAAGCTAGGTGAGCTGGAATTCAAGGCTGACTCGGGTGCTGATGCTCCGGTGATGGGCAAAGAGTACCTCAGCCTGCTTGGACCAGTGAAACTTCAGAAGTGCGGCCCTCTCAGAGCAGCTGGGGACCTCACTCTGGAGGTGCACTGTAAAAATACAAGATCGTAGTACGGAACCAACTACGGTGTCCCGTATCTTCATTTGAGAAACTGACTACGGAGCGCAGAGTACGGCGCCACCGTACCTCATTTTCGGTGGGCAGAGGTCATAAGTACGGGTCTTCCGTACCCCATTTTTTGAGTACGGTGATGCCGTACTTGGCAGTCCGTAATGGGGATTCTAAAATTTCTAGTACGGTGCGCGCCGTAGTAGGGAGGCACCATTCTACGGTGGACACCGTTAAAGGAATTAACGGTGATTTCCGTAGTTTTCACCGTCATTTTTTTTTACAGTGTGCATGGGAAATTCAAGACTACTCTGCAATGGCAAGACAAGCATCACGAAGTTAGGGTCTACGTCCTGGAGCGTCAGCAGAAGCCGCTGCTAGGTCGACCAACTATGATAAAGTTCGGGCTAATTGACTTGTCAGTGTACAAGCCTGTCAAGGTTTTAGCCACTCAGCATCCAAGGAAGCAAGCAGCAGCGCTCCCAGAAATGGAGCACCCCGAGATCTTCAAGGGCTTGGGAGTCATGCCAGGTGAATAGGCTATTTCAGAGCCGGACGGGAAGAAGTAAACTGGAAGAACAAAAAGCGCTCTGCGCATGCCCGGGCGGCGTGGTGGGGGGCGCCCGAGGTCCCCACTCCGGCCCCGCGCGCCCCCCACCACGCCGCCGGGCATGCGCAGAGCGCTTTTTATTCTTCCAGTTTACTTCTTCCCGCCCGGCTCTGAAATAGCCTATATAGAATCAAACTGAAGCCTAACCCAACACCCTTTTGTCTAAAGCAGGCACGCAGAGTAGCAGTCCCATTACTACAGCCAACAGCAGCAGAGCTCATCCGTATGCAAGATCTGGGAATCATCACTCAAGTTGATCAGCCACTGTCATGGTGTTCTGCGATGGTCCCAGTCCCCAAGAAGGATGGCTCGGTGAGAATATGTGTGGATTACACTCATCTCAACAAGGAGATTGAACGCGAAAGGTATGTGATCACAGAGGCACCAGATCATCTTCATATTGAGTAAAAATATATTTATTGCATTGCTGAACGGCCTCGATTGCATTAGTAAACCAAGGCTGACACATTTTAATTCGAAATCTTGTACTTTTTATTATTTAGTGTACTAAGTTAGGGGACAAAGATGAGGATGATTACACAGAAGGAGATCAACTAGGGACAGGAATTGGAGAAGTGAGTATAGAAAATGATGATGTTGGTTGTTCATCCTCCCTTTCCAACATTAAGTGAAACTGGAAAAACTAGTCACTGCATAAGATTAATTGACCTTTGTATATAAAATCCAATGCAGCAAAGTATATCAATTGACAATACTGTAAGATGGGAAAAAAAGAAAAAAAAAAAACACTTGCTCTTCAAATACAAGGCGCAGCCTTCTTAAAATTACAGACGCGAAGCCTTAAAAAGTCTTTGACTTTGACTTTAGCTAGTACTTCTTTATTTAGGAAAGAAATCGTACACTTGTTCGTGCTCAATTAGGGACAAAATTGTCCCTAGCATTTTAGTGTGCATAAGTTAGATGACCGCATGTTGATATGATGATCGCAGAGGGATATGATGATTGCAGGCGCATAAAAAATAGCAAATGCATAGGGTGTGCGCGGTGGAATTTAAATAATCGCGGGGTTATAGAATGGATGCAGAGGGAAAAGCAGATTAAAAAGGAATAAAATAATCGATGAGGGATAATATTTTGGCAGAGGGATTTAAAATATGTTAAGGGATTAGACGATCGCAGGTGATTAGGTTGATCGCAGATGAAAAAATTAGTCGCAAAGATAAGATGATCGGAGAGGGGTAAAACAATCGCAAAAGGACAAAATGAAATGAAATAAAATCAAATAATAGCAGGGGTATCAATAAATCGCAAAGGGGTGACATAATCACAAGGGGATACGATTTTCGCAGAGTCGTAAGATTACCGCAGGGTGACAAGATGATCGCAGAGGGAAAAAAGATAATGGGGGTGACGTGCGGAGATACCCCCGTGCGGAGATACCCCCCTAAATATAATTTTTAAAAAATATACAGTTGGTCGTTGTTTTGTTCTTTGGGTGCTCGCTCGAAAATCGGGAGCGGACTGCATATTTCATAAAGGGCAGCGAATATTCCATTTATGCGGTTGTATATCTGGCGGATCGGCATTGCAGCGCTCAAATGATGATCGATTATTTTGTTACTGCCTTTGCATATCTCGACGCTCCCTACGAACAAGCGGCTATCTTTCTAAGCGCTGTAGACACTAAGCTATCTTCTCAGGGCTGGTAGACAGACGGCTATCTTCCCGAGCGCGGTAGACACTAGGCTATATCTATAGCCGCGGCCTAGCAGATAGCCTAGTGTCTACCGCGCTCGGGAAGATAGCCGTCTGTCTACCAGCCCTGAGAAGATAGCTTAGTGTCTACAGCGCTTAGAAAGATAGCCGCTTGTTCGTAGGGAGCGTCGATCTGTTTGCCGGCCTTGAGGAGAAATACAAGGTGCCATTGATACAGTCAAAGTACCTAATTCCGGACGAAATTTGACGTATTTTCTAAATAACTCCTGATGTACGAGAGATCTTAAAGGCGCTCCGTGAATGAAGAAACTAGACCATAGGACCCACCTGATCACGTGTCGCAAGATTTTTAGGCAACGAAGTTGCCTTTTAAAATCAGTCGAAACGTTAGTCAGTTGTTTTACATTACCCCTATGGGACAAAAAAATCTGGCCCAAGGGATTTTGATTAAATTTGCAGCAGTTATAGAATTGTATATTCTAAAAGCAATTTCGAAGTTTTATCAAAATCGCTCTTACAGAAATTTTGGAAATTTGATTTGAAGTTCTGGTTGCTCGACTCGTCAGCGGAGCGAAAGAGAAACCTCCAAAGTCTGCGTTCAAACAAAGCCTGCTTCAGTTAACTGCGCCAGAAAGAGATGACACCACTGAAATTCGCACGTGACCACCGTACCGCCCTCTCGAAACCTACTTCATTTTTACCGAAAAAATAACAGATCGCCAACCTCAGAGTCAGTCCTCAATTCATGTTTTCAGTCACAGATAAAAATTAGTCTGCCTCTGTGTTCCCTGTCAATGCGTAGAGGCTCCCATAATTGTTTGGTAAAGGCCTGCAACATCATTTTACGTCGTTAATAAATCTAAAACTAGGAAAATATATTTTGGGTTGGTTTGAGTGGACACCAAGGCGGCATTGTTTATAGCTGGCCCGCTCGGCGCCATGTTTGTGCTGGAAATGTGAGGCGGATAAAATTCACGATTTGGGCTCTCACAGTGAGTTTTGACCTAATATTTTTAATTTCTATTTCATTTAATGGTAAGTGTGTGGCAAATGTGAAACTAGAACCCTTTAATTCTTGGCTGGTGGTTCGATTCAGTGGTTGTCAAGGCGCGTTGTTGACAGCTGGCCCGCTGGGCGACATTTTGTGCGCCCGATGTCTGGCGAATAAAATTCATGATTAAGCTATCACCAATAGTTCTGGCTTTATATTATTAAATTCTTTATGACTTTGAGGTAAGTGTTCAAACCAAGGGGGCCGTTTAACGCGCTAGCGTTAGAATTTTATATTTTTATTTCTTGACGATGGCCGCAGCCGATCTTGCCCGAGCGATAAACGTTTACAAGGGGAATTGAATGCGTTAATAGTTGTTGTATACCTACAGATAACGTTTTGGGAAGTTTGACTTCAATCTGGTGAGCAGAATTCTTGAAATCGTGTACATTTATGTGTATCTTTTGCGTAAATCACTTTTGTTAATTCGTATTGAACCTCCGTCCTCCGTGAAACTTAACAAAACGATTTCGGCAGGTCTGTAACTGCTATTTTCTCATTCATTTCGGCTGTGTAACATTTCATTCAGCTAAACTAAATAGTTAAATTCGCTTGGTGCGTTAAGGGCGCCTTGACGCGAGTTAAGTCTCGAGGTGGACGCGTGAGCCGCGTGAGCCGCAGATCCATCGGCCTTGTTTTGTTGAGTGCAGGTCCCAGCCTAGAACCACGACAGGGATAGGACTGGGCACTCCCCTCAAACGCGCTCCGTTTTATCGAAGGGGCGGCGCCTCCCCCAGCCTTCTTCTGTTGAGTGGAGGTTCCAGCCTAGAACCATAGAAGGGAGGACTGCGCACTCCTACCTCGAACGCGCTCGGTTCTGTTTATAAGGCGGCGGCGCCTCCTCCAGCTTACTGCGAATAGTGCCAGTTCCGAAGGCGAGCCAAGCCGAATCGGCATTGTCGAAGGTACTCGCCCGCTCGGCCCCTCGCTGCCCCTCTGCGCGGCGCGCAGGGGAGGAGGACCGGAGGACCGTGACTGGGGAAAAAAAAAGGGGGGGGGGGCGCCTGTTGATTCAACTCATGCACAGTAGTTCAAAAGTTTCCTTTGGAAGAACACGTTAGAACAAAAATGTGAAAGCAGTGTTCTAATATTCATTGCACTACGCGCCCTTACTTCAAAAATCAAGCTGATCGGACAATTTTTACTGAGAGACTAACTTCTAAATCGTTTGAGCTAGAGAGCTCAACTTTTGCATTTGATCCGCTATACTAGTGACGCTGATCAAACCGTGAGATAAAATAAATTCAATAATATAATCCAAAAGGCTGGAAATTTTGAAGTCAATATTTCCACGCATAAACCACTCGCCTAAGTATTTTATGAAACTAAAACATTAACGTACTTCGTGCCTATTAGGATTTCGTGAAATCGTATTTTTTTTATCTCGACTCTTGTTCGAACGCGAGCTCAAAAAGCAGTGTCCGAAATTAAAATCCATGTGTTTCTAATCCCGGACAAAAAGTTCCTAATTGCTGCCAAAGCTGCAATTTTCAAAGTACATGTTTTTCCATAAAATCTTTTTTGTTGGAAATTAAATTTTAAACAAAATTTGTTATATGGTCCGCAACGATATCGGAACTCGTGAAGGCTCTAAAGTCTAAAAAGAGAAATCCAGAAACGCTATGTTTACCACATCATTGCTCCTAAACCAGCATAGATATCGTTGCACACCATAAAACAAATTGTGTTTGAAATTACATTTCCAACAAATAACATTCACATAAAATTTTTGTAGGACAAACTTAAAGAAACCCCATGTATTTTTCCCATAAGAAAAAGTGTCCGGAATTGCAGACACTATGTAATCTGTTTACAGAAACCAAACGACGCTTCGCATAGAAAATCTAAAAAAGTACATAGACTAAGAAACTATTGCACTATAACATATAAAAAATCCAGACTCGCGCCCCTCTCGGTACCTCCGTGCTGACAACGTAAAGTTGACCATGATTTTTTTCTAGTCATTCGTTTCAAGTGTTTATTTAACTTTGAGCGCGCGCTGTTCGATGAAACGAAGTCTGATCAACACCCAACCTGTCTCATATCAAAGAGGGCTCTTTTCCCAATCGATTGATACCCATGAAGTTGACATTAGCTAAAAAAGTATCTGATTTCTAAGCATTTAAAGCAAAAGACGCAGTTTTGTCCGAAATTAGAGTACGTGTCCGGAATTAGGAACTTTGACTGTATTTCATTTTTGAAGCTTGGCCGTCGTTTGTGTATTTTCGAATATACAACGTATATTTATTCCAGGAAATACGCTTTTGGATAAAAGTGGATTGTATATCCTGTTTGGAGTTACCAAAGGAAATTAATCCAGACTTGATTTGTACAGTTAATGTATTCGGTTACACCAACGTTCTCCTAGGGACGATCCGCACAACAAATTTTATGAGTTTTCAAGCTCCAACCGAGCAATACTATGTTTTTGTATGCCCCCGTCCTAGCCTTATCTGTCAAGATTGAAGCATGAAGTGTGACATGTAAATGGTGAATTTCCTTAACTTGTAACAAAAATAATCGCAGGGGAATAGAGTAATCGGAAAAAGAGAAGATGATCGCAGGGGTATAAAACAATCCCTCTGCTCATACCAACCGAACACGAACAATGTGACTTAATACTTCAGTGTTTATAAGGTTTTCAAGACAATTTATGAGTTGATGTCAACATGTCAATAATAATCGACGTCGTTATACCATCGAAATATTTGAAAATCTGAAGCGTCTTTTTGCAATTTTGTTCGCCAATGAACAGGCGTTCTAGTGGTTCTCGAACATTTCAGATCCGAACATATTATGTTTGTGTTCGAGCGATCACGAACTGAGGGGGAAATAACCGCTGAATTTGGTGTACAAATGTTGTGAATTGGCTGTGAATTTGCTTGAATTACCTATGAATTGGACTAAATTATCGTGTGAATTGGCTTGAACTGGGTTTGAATTGGCTTGAATTGGGTTTGGATTGGCTTGAACTGGCTCGAATTCAATTGAAATTAAATCTGAATTAGGTTGAAATTGGCTTACATTTGTTTGAATTGGAATGAGTTTGTTGAATTAGTGGTGTGCGCCAGAGTCCGAGGTTAATTTCCCCTCGTCACGGACACATCGATGTTCGTTCGAGTTCGATCGAATTCAAACTGTTTGCTCATCTCTAGAGATAACCACAAAAGTTTCGTCGTTATATAGCAGTTATGTGGGTGATTTTTGATCTTCAATTGACAACTTTTTGGCGGCTTGGCTCCGGGCAAAGTACAATTTTCCCGGCTCGCTGACCAAAATCCCGGCTTTTGCTCGGCTTTCTCCCAACGTAAAAAAAAATACGATTTCACGAAATCCTGGTAGGCACGAAGTTCGTTTATGTTTTTGTTTCACTAAATACTTCGGTGGATAATGGTTTATGTAGAAATTTAATTGAAAATTTCTAGCCTTATGAATCATGTTATTGAATTTGCTTTATCTCAGAGTCACTAGTACAGCGAGTCACATGCCAAATTTTAGATTTCTAGCTCAAACGATTTAGAAGTTAGTCTAGTCTTTCAGTAAAAATTGTCCGATCAGCTTGATTTTTGAACTGTAGGCTCGTTGTGCAATAGGCATTCGAACATTGCTTTAACATATTTATTCTAACGTGTCGATCAAAATTTTATTTTTTGAACTACCGTCCATGAGTTGAATCAACAGCTTTTTTTCCACCCAGCTACGGTTCTCCTCCCGTGCGCGCCGGGCAGGGCAGAGGGGCCGCGCGGGCCGAGGGGCCGAGCGGCCGAGCACCAGCGACAATGCCGATTCGGCTTGGCTCGCCAGCGGAACTGGCACTATTCGCAGTCGGCTGGAGGAGGCGTCGCCGCCTTATAGACAGAACGGGGGGCGTTTGAGGTGGGAGTGCCCAGACCTCCCTTCTATAGTTCTTGGCTGGGACCTCCATTCAACAAAAGAAGGCTGGGGGAGGCGCCGCCGCCTTAAACAGAACGTAGCGCTTTTGAGGTGGGAGTGCCCAGTCCTATCCCTTTCGTGGTTCTAGGTTGGGCTGGGACCTCGCTTCACTCAACAAAAGAAGGCCGGTGGCTCGGCGGCTCGCTCACGCGTCCTCCTCGCGACTTAACTCGCGTCCACTACCGAGAGATGGCGCCACTAGCGCAAGAAGCGAATTTAACTATCTATTTTACCCGAACGAAATGTTATACAGCCGAAATGACTGTGAAAACAGGAGTTTCAGACCCACGGAAATCGTTTCCCAAAGAAGTTCAATGGATTCGTAAAATTATTCACGGAAATGTACACAATTTCAAGAATTCTGCTCACCAGATTAAAGTCAAACTTCCCAAACAGTTTTCTGCAGGTGCAAAACCACTGTAAACGTATTCAGTTCGCCATGTCAACGTTCCGATAACTTTACACAATGATTTATAGTCGCGAGGTGGGACCCTCTCAGCCCCCGGCCGTGGCGGCCATGGTTGAAAGAGGGCCGGCGGGGCCGGCGACACGGCGCCTCACGCGTCCGCCTCAAACCAACCTAGAATATATTTGGCAAGTTTTTAATTTCGTGACGATCTTAAGTTATGTTTGCAGTTCTTTAGCACACAGGTATGGGAGGCACTACACATTCACAGGGAACGCAGAGGCAGACTTGGTGAGAGCCAGCCCCCCAGCGGGCCAGCTGCTGTCAACAACCCGCCTTGACAACCACTAAATCGAATCACCAGCCAAGAATTAAAGGGTCCTAGTTTCACATTTGCCACACACTTACCATTAAATGAAATAGACAATTAAAATATTAGGTCAAAACTCTCTGTGAGAGCCCAAATCGTGAATTTTATCCGCCTCACATTTCCAACACAAACATGGCGCCGAGCGGGCCAGCTATAAACAACGCCGCCTTGGTGTCCACTCAAACCAACTCAAAATATATTTTGCTCGTTTTAGATTTAGTAACGACGTAAAATGATGTTGCAGGCCTTTAGCAAAGAACTGTGGAAGCATCCACGCAATACCACGGAACACAAGAGTAGACTTATTTGTATCTTTTAATGAAAACATGAGCTGAGGATTCACTCTGAGGTTGGCGGTATTGTCACAAGCCCCGCCCAAGGCCAAATTACAGTCCCAGCCAACAATCAGGAGCCACGGCGGCCAGCTAGTGGTCACGTTTGAAAGTCTCCTGGTGGTGAACCCTTTAACATGGCGTGAATCTGCAACGATTCTGACGTGACCAGTGACCACTCCTTGCGTTGACACTTTTGGATATCGAGGTACAAAGCAACAGGCGACCGTTTTCATTGGCTGGATTTTCGCGCGAAATAATGTTATTGGTCAGAGCCGACTCGGCTCCATGACGAGTCGAGTATTACCATAGAAACAAAGATTTTAAATCGAAATTTCTCAAAATTGGCCACCAACTTTGAGCTAGCATTTCAGCAGTGAACTAAGGAGATCGAGTTCTACTTCTCTGCCAAGTCTTATCAAAATCCTATAGAAAAATCAGGATTTAGGTAAGGGGCCGTGCTAATAAAAAAAAATCGGATCCTGAGACAAAACCATAAGGCTACTTCGTGCCTAATAAATAAAAACACGCCTTATTCGCGATTTCCCGGATGTTCCTGTTGAGTGGCTATCCCACGGAGGGGCGTCGTGGAACCAACGGGGAGGGGAAAGGGGTGGGGGGGGGGGGGGGAGAAGAGAGAGCCGCCGGGCAGCAACATTCCGCCGGCAAGCAGTGTCAAAGGGCCGCGTCGCTGGCATTCTGACGCGGTCAGCCTCCTCCCTCTTGTTCACGTTGCCCGGCTGTCTCTCTTCCTCCTTAACAAGCACCGCACTGTCGCCTTTCGAGTTTGAGACCAACAGGGTGAGGGTCGAGTGGGATGGGACAAGGGTTAGATCTGGATGGGGAGGAAGAGTGAGAAGGAGGGCAAATGAGAGGAGAGCTGAGAGAGAGAGAGAGAGAGAGAGAGAGAGAGAGAGAGAGAGAGAGAGAGAGAGAGAGAGAGAGGAAAGGGGAGAGGGGGGGTGATTCGCTTTTCGCTAGAGTCGCAGTTTCCGTACGATAGTTCAAGCGCGTGTCGACGCAGAGGTTTCATCTTGGAACAGCATGCGTATCGCCTCGTAGACCGCCATGCCATGCCCCGTCCCGCCGAGCGGGTTGTGGTTGTACCTTGTGCCTTAGTCCACAGCCTGCCGCGTGTCGGCTGCCGCTGCGGGGCCGTTTTCCGGCCGTAGGGCGTTCGTTCTCGCATCCCTACGGCCCAGCCGTTTTCATATTTGAAGGCGAGAGCGCGGTCGGCTCGAGCATACACGAGTGCGGTCGGGGCGAGGCCAAGCGTTTTGTTTCGCGACTCCCCTTTACAGACTTTACAGGCAACAGAAGAGGGCAGCGAGCACCAGCAGGCCTTCCTCGGGGACCTCGCGCTGGGCTGGGACGAGGCGCGGCGCGGCACGTGGTGTGCATTCATTAGGATGCTTCGTTTTCCACCCGTTTCTTCGGTTCCACTCCGCCTTCCACGCAGTCGCACCCGCTCATCTCCATTGCCTCCATTTCATTTGAAGAAACGCTATCGGACGTGAAGGGTTCGAGTAGCTCCTGCCCTGCCCTCCCCTGCCCTACCCTCCCCGCTCACCCGAACCCGACCAGCTACGCCGCACACACCGCGCATAGAAACTCGCCGCCGACGAGCTGCAGTTGTGACGGTAGCTCAGGGTAGTGTTACCAATCGGTCGGATTCTGGATGTACCCGACTGTCTTCCGTCTCTCTCCTTCTCACTTGACACGCATGAAAGTGAGAGAGACGGAAGACAATCGGGTACAGCCAGAATCCGACTGATTGGAAACACTAGCTCAGGGTGGAATGCGGGGGATCCACAAATCCTCTCGGGTTCTAACACCCTGACCGCTTCACAATTATGGGGAACAAATATTCAATGCTTGCAGAAAAGGAGAAGTTGGAGTGGTTAATATTACATAGCAGTAGCGAGCGGGCTTATTTTAGGGCCCCAGACAGGCATATTAAAATTTAAAAGCCATAGTGAAAATAATTCAGGCTTTAAGTACATAACAGCACCAGAATTTAATTAAGTTCAGAATGCCTGCCCCTGTCTCTACTCCCGAGTAAATTAAGAAATTATAAACAAAAATCTGGCAGATATATTGGGGCTAAAGGTTTATCGCTAAATAGTATCGAAAACCATCAACGTATTTATAAACGGTGAAGAAATAAAAGTGCGAACTTGATTTAAAATTACCATAAACAAAGAGAAAGTCCAGTAACCCTGTGCAGTGGAATTCACACTTAAAAAAGTGGGGCTCGAACCCACGAAAATATAATCAGGGCCGAGCAATACGATCACACAGCATAGATTTAGAATACTCAACAGTGGAAAAACAAAGGTGTGACTCAACACCTTTACAGGGTGTTAAAGGCATAATGCCTATAATCCGGATAGGCCCGGGGAAGGTCGTCCCGGCTCTACCTCGGGACTCTTCCCTCGCCTATGTCGGCATCTCTTTGCTGCCGCGAACCGCACCGACGGCGCCGCCACTGCCACAGGCATCGGCCGATGGCTGAGCCTTGCGACCGGCCCCGGCGGCCGCCGGCGGCGCGCTGATGGCAGAATGTCGGCACCTACTCGGACCAGTACCGGAATTTACCGGGTCCCTCCGGGGCCCACCCCGTGGTTTTACGGGAAGTACCCGGGTCCCTCCCGGGTCGGCCCCGGGACCCTCCGATGATTAATCGGGTCCCTCCCGGGTCCCTCCCGGGTCCCCCCCGGGTTCCCCCCGGTCCCCCGCCCCCCCCCCCCCCCCGGGTCTAGTCCGCAACCCGGTTTGTCTGGGGCACTTAATAAGCACATTGGTGAATGAGTTTGTGAGTGCCGAGTGTTTCTTTGAATGCGTAACAGTGTTGCGGGTTTGCCTACCCCATTGGCCCGTAAGGCACCTTGGCCCCTGCAGCAGCGCTCAAGAGTATGCAATCCCACAACACTGTTACGCATTCAAAGAAACGTCCGGTACAAGGGGGAGCTTGTCATACCAGAAGAAGGGTATAAGAAGCAATGTCACATTGTGCTTGCACTTTTTCAAAAGAAAGTCCAATAATTACTTATGTTAAGTCAATGAGGTAGTGAGGTTTTTGAGCTGCAGTTCTCCAGCAGCCATATTTGGCAGAGCCATTCGAGAATACTCGGAAGTCCTCTCGTCTCTAAAACCAGCAAACTGATTCGATACGGGAATGGTGTGCCACGCTCTGGCCCTCAAGCTAACAGTGTCTTCAGGAAGAACAGGGGATATCTAAGTCAAAGAGATCTTGGTTTGCACTGGTGCAACGGCTAAGGAACTGGTCTTATCTGACAAACGGGTCACACAACAACCACGATCGAACCAACCTCACGCACCTACCCTAACTACTCCTCCCTACCCCTACCCAACAGATCATGAACATCCGCTCTAAGCGACAGATACCAATTATTGTCGGTGGCGCAAACTCCAGCTTGACCGGGCTCTTGGCGTCGGGCGAGCATGCCGTCGCTACCAGCCCAGGTCGCCTGTCCCGCCGGCTGGTGCAGAACCATACCGTTGGCATCGCCAGCGGGGGATGGCCGGCCCGGCCTCTTGGCGTGGGGCGCCCCCCCCCCCCCTCCCCGCCCATGAGAGACCAGTTGTGGCCCAGCCTGGGGTGTATCAAAAATAGAGTGTCCGTTACGTACAAGCACGTACGCACGCACGTCAGTTTTTTCGAATTTCGAAAGGTCGTTTCTGATTCGAAAATGATAATGTATTACATATTTTTATAAACGGCAGAGTACGGGCATTGATATTTTATTATTACAAAATATTTGTAATACTTTGACGTAAAATTGAAATCGAATCATCATCGAGTCTCGCCTCGCGTAGCCTCGCGCAGTTTTCAATCCCTCTGAGGTGGCGGTGGAGGACACCGGCCGTGAATCTGTGTAGCTCTGAAGTAGGAAGGAACATCGGTCAACATTCAACGGCCAGTCGAATGGGTCAGGCCGGATAGAATAGAGGCGTTAGACGTTCGGCTAAATTGTAGAAGTCGTGCAAGGAATTGGAGGAGGTTTTTGTGTTTAAACTGAAAGATGGTGATTCGACGTATAATCTTACTGTACGCGATAAAGACGTGGCAGCCACGATGCATAAGGGTAAGTGAACATGAAGAAGATGAGACCTCCTTTTTTTTCAAACCTTTTTTTCTTTAGAAGTCTATTGATTGAAATGTTTGCTCTTTCCTAGACACTAATTTCGCCTCCGTAGTGTTTTTGTCAGCTTGGCAAGAACAGGCGCAGACTGCTGAATGTAAGGGTCCAGTCGTAGAAGAAGCTGCTGCTGGTACTTTAGTGACCATAGTTGAGACTGATGCTCCAGGTGGCGATCCAACGATGTTGGAGGCTGAGCCACGAGCTCCACCATATCATGACAGCTGCAAGTTGAAAATTATGAACCTTCCAGAACGGGGACTATTCATGGAGGTAAGGCTGCTAACTTGTTGCTTGATTTCATGCCCTTGTTATTTATATCCATCTTGTCATGCTTAATTTGTTTCGGTCGTATTTCATTTAAATTTTGGAAAAAAACTGGTAGGAAACTGTTTTTTTCCAAAAGTGAAATATACTATTGTGGGTTTCACGTACAATAAAGCCAGTAAATCTGGAGAAGTCGAGGAAGGCCAGCAGCATTCAAAATTTAGCACTTTATGCTAGGGTGGTAATCTTACGCACTGTATTGCAGTTCACAAGTCCTAAGATTGTAAGGGCCTTTCTTCAAAAGTCTGCTCGGGTACTGTTCATGAGCAGCTATTTACATTTTGAGGCTGAAGGCAATCAGCTTGAGGAATATCGTTCAAATGGTGACAATTTAGATGAAATGAATATGTGTTATACCTAAATTGCAGTTGGCAAGACTGCCGTTTATTCTTCTTTTTACATTGTGCTGTGTTTAAGCTAATGACCCGATTATTCGCCCTACCAGAGTTTACCTGTTAATGACCAGTGAATAAACTTATCACTCTGCCTTGCCACAAGCTACCGTTCACTTCTATCAGCCCTCTACTCCCAGTACAAGTCAATAGGTTATGGGACCCAGATCACGTGTTTTACGGAAGCCTGAAGTTTCGTCGTGAAGACACGCATCGTCACGTCGTCCAACCTCATCTAACCTCTACAACACGTGGAGTTGAGGTTTTGGAATTCAAGCCTTGAAGACTTCAAGCTTGTCACGATGCCAGCTCAAGGAGACAATGAAGATCAGCAAGGTGCTGGCGGCCGCGCACCGGAACGGATCGTCCTTGGAAATGGCTACAACCTCGCCCCTCGCCGATAAAGATAAGTTGACGGGGAGTGACAACTTCAGGTCATAGGAGTTTCTGATGAAAGGATTACTCTATCATGAAGGATTATTAGAAGTAATTGAGGGCACTGAGCAGAGTCAGGACAAGCTTAAACGCGCTTACTATCGCATTGCTGCGAATGTTGCTACACAGGTGCATCCCCTGTTGTACAACATTATTGATGGGCTCACTGCTTGGAATACCTTGAAATTAAATTATGGTTCTGTGTCGAGCAGTAGCAAACTTGAATTGTATCAGAACTTGTTTAGTATCAAAATGGGAAACTACAAGAATGTGAGTGAATATGTGAATGCCATCATGACCACTCATGAGAGATTAGATTAATTGAAGAAATGTTTGGATGATGAGACTGTAGCATACTTAATGCTGATTGGTCTTCCTAGCCAATATGAGCCAGTAAAGATGACGATTTCTTCACTGAAGCAAGACTTGACCACTGCATTTGTGCGTGAACGACTATTAAACTGTGCTATTAATGCAAATAATTCTCCTGATGCAGCCTTCCTTGCGGTAAAGAATTCTCAACCACCAGGGCAGATCAAGAAGAAAGTCACCTGCCACTTTTTCAAAAAAAAACTTGGTCACATCCAGAAGGATTGCCGTGCCAGGCTGAGAGCACTGCAACAAAAGAAGAACGGTGCTCCGCCGCCTGCTAAAGGACCAGAGAAGGCAAACCATGTACTAACGCCTAACCCTCTTGTTACAGCCTATCCAACCGAGCCAAAGGTTTTAGTGGCTGTTGACACTGAGAAAAAAGTCGAAGGTGAGAATCCAACTTTGAGAGATCGAATTCCTGACTATGCTTTTGCTGCTAGGAGCAATCGTCTTGCTGCCTTCGTTGACTCTGGTGCTACTCGTCACATGTTTAACGACCGAAGATTCTTCAATGAATTGGAGGAAATCAAATTGGACATTCTGGTGGCAAATGACGCGAGAGTACCATGCAAAGGAAAAGGGTCTGTAACAATAAACTGTACTGATGGACCTGTAATAGTCACAGATGTTCTGTATGTTCCCTGCTAACCTTGTCTCAGTTTCTGTCCTAACATCCAAAGGTTTTGGTGTAATGTTTGATGACAAGATTTGCAAGATCTTCAAGAACGATCAAATTTGGTTGACAGCGAAAAGGCAAGATAACCTGTATGTTGTGAGTGAATGCGAGAAGGCATTCGCTTCTGCCTCTGATCAGACTTTGTGGCACCGGAGAATGGGTCACCTGAGCAATGGAGGAATGCAAGCATTAAAAGGACAGGTTAGTGGCATGGACAATGTACGTATCCAACCTGACATCTGTGAAGTTTGTCTCGAAGGGAAAATGTCTAGAAAGCCATTTCCCCATTCAATGAAGAGAGCAAAGGCTGTTCTGGATCTTATTCATTCTGACTTGATGGGGCCAGCAAGTATCACGTCATTTGGAGGTGGAAGGTATGTTTTAACCTTTGTTGATGACCACAGCAGGAAGATTTTTATCTACATTCTCTCCAACAAGTCTCAAGCGCTCGCTAAGTTTAAAGAATTCAAGGCAATGGTGGAAACCCAAACTGAAAGAAAGATTAAGGTTTTACGCACTGACAGTGGGCGTGAGTATGTGAACCATGAATTTGATTCCTTTTTGAAAGAGCATGGAATAATTCACCACCTCACTTGTGTGCATTGCCCCCAGCAAAACGGAAGAGCTGAGCGTCCCAACCGAACGCTTATTGAAATGGCGAGATGTATGTTGTTGGACTCGGGTCTTGACAAAAGGTTTTGGGCTGAATGTATTATAACTGTGCTGTGTACATCAGAAACAGGTCTCCGTCATCAGCACTGGACAATGCTATACCAGAAGAAGTTTGGACTTGCGAGCCTGTTGACATCAGTAACCTCAAAACTTTTGGAAGCATGGCTTATGTTTTGATTCCCAAGCAGAAGCGAGGAAATGGCAAGTTGGATCCAGTCAGTGAGAAGATGATTTTCGTTGGCTATTCTGCAGTCACCAAAGGTCTGTAAACTTAATGCCGGCCGTCCGTCCGTCGCCCGTCCGTTTACGGAGACGCAATGGGCGATTACGAGAAGGCGCTGCAGATGTAGTGCCGCGATCGTGCCGTTGTTTTGATGCTGCTGTCTCTTCCTTCCTCACCGTTCCTCACCGAACTCAGCGATAACTTTACCACATTTGGCTGTGTCATTTCGCTGTAGCTGATGGTCTGTCATAGAAGAGAACGATCGCATCAGCCCCGTTTAAATCTGCTGGCATGGGTTAGTTTTCGCTGAGAATTGTATTCGAAAGCAATACGAATGTTACAGAATATTTGAGATGAGTGGGTTGCTCGATTTCTAGTCAAATGTGAAATACTTTGCCGGCTTTTCAGATCCACCTGGCACACCGCAAGGTGTAAGGTCTAAAAGACCATGCAAGATTTTAACTCCTTCATAAGCACTTGCAGAAAAGTTCATTTTAGAAACCCTTACCATCTGAATCGTCGTCACTTTCGATGCTTGCCACTGCAGCTACAACAGCATCTTCATCAGGATCCATTATAAAGAGTAGACCCAGATCCATAATAATTCTTATTACCAAATACTCTTCTACATTTATTAATTAATTATTTTGAGTAATTTTGAGTAAGGCGGAAGAGAGAACAGAAGAACGTAATCGCCCATTGCGTCTCCGTAAACGGAAGGACGGACGGACGGACGGACGGCATTAAGTTTACAGACTTCAAGGGCTACAGATTCATCTCACCCAGCGACCCAGGAGCTGTTGTCAGATCAAAGGATGCAACATTTCTGGAAGCAGAGAAGCACAATCCAAGTAAGGCCATTTTACCTGAATCTAATACTTTTCCAATTGCCTTCCTAGATGAACCATCACAAACTGTGGAGGAGGAAGTTTTTGAGAGAGGACGTGAGGAAGAATTCTTCGAGGCTGCAGATGGAATCAATGATCAATCCATGGAGGAGATTGAGTTTGGACCAGAAGAGAGGAGATACCCTCTGCGAAACCGCCGTCCTAAGGTCGACAGTGAAATGGTAAACAATTTTTCCGTGTTGACTGATGACCCCAAAACTGTTTCAGAAGCTCTGACACGTCCTGACAGCAAAGAATGGATTCAAGCAATGAAAGCTGAAATGGAGTCTCTTACTAAGAATGGAACTTGGGAGCTCTCTGAACGTCCCATGGACAGGAAGATAATTACCACTACATGGGTCTTTAAGTTGAAGAAGGACGCCAGTGGTGCACCTGTAAAATACAAGGCTCGACTGGTTGCAAGAGGTTTTGACCAAATGTACGGAGTGGATTATGCTGAAACTTTTTCACCCACAATTGATTACAGCAATGTCCGCCTGCTCCTGGCCTTGTCTGCTTAGTTGAATTGGCATGTTCATCATGTTGATGTAACTGCTGCTTTCTTAAATGGAAAGCTGGAAGAGGCAGTTTACATAGAACAGCCAGAAGGTTTTCAAGAAGGCTCTAGTGTCTGTCGGCTCATCAAGGCAATTTATGGGCTCAAACAGGCCTCACGAGCCTGGCATTCAACTTTGACAGAAGTTCTACTTGCAGCTGGTTTCCGGAGGAGCAACTCTGAAGCCAGTATCCTATTCAAAGGTATTGGAGACAACCTTGTGGTTATTGCTATTTATGTGGATGATATTCTTGTCCTTAGCAGTTCCCTGGCCGAAATCACTTCAGTGAAGGAGTTTCTTTCTGAGAAGTTTGAGCTATGGGACTTCGGTACTGTAAGGAGTTACCTTGGAGTCAGAGTTGAGGTCGACCTGTCTGCTGGGACAGTTTCAATGGACCAAACAGCCTACATCCTGGAGACCCTAGAGAAGTTCAAGATGAAGGACTGTAACCCAGCCTGCACTCCCCTCTGCACCAGTCAGCACCTTCAAAAGCCGGTAACCCCGTTGCCTGTTGGTGACAAACCGTATCAGCAACTCTTAGGCCGTCTTATGGTGGCCCGACACTCAGCAGTCCCCTTTGGGAATATGCCAGATTTTTTGACTCTCTGCAGTGCCTGGACGTTTATTTTGTCAATTTCTTTACGGCTCACACCCGGTCCTGTCTTACCAGCCAACCAGGCCAGCCAGGCCAGCTGCGGTTGGCGCGCCGAGTGTGGGGCCACCTTTATGTACATTGGAGTTTTTACTAGACCCGACATCATGCATAGTCTGTCTGTTTTTAGCCAGTTTTCGAAGGGCTACTCTGAAGAAAATTGGATTGCTCTCAAGAAAGTCCTCAGATACCTCAAGGGAACAGCTTTACTGAAATTGACTTTTTCTAAGAATGGAGAGGATTTCGCCATGTGGTGTGATTCAGACTGGGGTAATTTCAAGATTGATCGGAGATCTTACACTGGTTATGTCTCTTTGCTAGCAGGTGGAGCCATCTCATGGGAATCCCGCAGGCAGAGATTTGTCGCTCTCAGCAGCACTCAAGCCGAGCTGGTGGCCTTGACAGAGGCCTGCAAGGAGGGAATGCACACCATTGCCCTGATCAGAGATCAGAGAAAATTTAGGTCTGACATCTTTGTAATTGTGTTGTTATTGCACCAATTGTTACTTAACTCTTTTATTTCTAGCTGTTTATGCTTTTGAGTACTTCAATGTTAATAAAGGTGCAATTATTTTCCTTCTTTTTACCACTGTGATAGATGTATAGCTTAAGTTTTTACTTTTTAGTTTAATTGCTATTTCTTTCTGCAATTTTTTCCTTTTTTATTCTAGCATTTATTTTTCATGGCATTACTCTTTCCGCTAATGTTTGCTAAGATTTTTTTCTTGCCTAGTTGCAAAGTCATTAACTTTAGTATTGTTAAATCCCCCTTTTAGTCATTACCTTATGTAGGGGTGTTATACCTAAATTGCAGTTAGCAAGACTGCCGTTTTATTCTTCTTTTTATATTGTGCTGTGTTTAAGCTAATGACCCGATTATTCGCCCTACCAGAGTTTACCTGTTAATGACCAGTGAATAAACTTTTCACTCTGCCTTGCCACAAACTACGGTTCACTTCTATCAGCCCTCTACTCCCAGTATAAGTCAATAATATGCGGTCCCCTCCCAAAAATCCTTTTGGAGAGCATCGAAGTGTCCATAAAGAAAATGAGGGAAAGTCTTCTATTGTTCCGACCATTAGTAACCTGTGCCTTGAGGAGTCTTTACCTGACTACGAATTCAAAAGTACATATGACATGGACTCACAATGCATTGGAGAAAACCAATCTGTGGATCACCACAATTTGAATGAACTGGAATTGTTTACCCCATGAGAAGACAATGCTGGGTTTTAAAATCCCTTTCATGGATCAAAATTGTAATATAAATACTCAGATTGCCTATGACAATCACAGTATTTTAAGTGGGACATTTTCCACATTTAATAACAACATTCAAAGCTCATCAAGTACTTTCTATATCGGTAAGTTGCTGTGCCTGTGTCCATCAGGAAAAAACATGTCCATCCCCCTCTCCTTTTAAAATTTGTATGATTTTTATATAGATCTGGAAGAAGTGAAAAACTTTTATTCACCACAGCACAAAAAGAAGGACACAAAAGGTCACACCCCAAAAATCTTTGTTTTCTCAACGGGGGACTATAGCCAAATCAAATGCTAGGAGAAATCTTGGCTCTCCATCAAGCAATCCCAACTACAAAATATTGGTCTCTGGACTACCAGGACTATCAAGGTGCGTACTGTGACAGTTTAGTGAATCTTCTTGCATTAACATACTAAATGTAATTTGTGGGGAGTGCAAAGTCTAATGGGGTTCATTTACGTTCCAGTCAATTCTCCTGGACAGGCTTAACACAGCCTTGGCAACAGTAGGATTCTGTGATGAGTCAGAAGAACCCGCCAAAGATACTGTGGAGTGTAGTGGCACCACAGCTACGGTGGAGGTGAGTTTTGACCAGGCGAAAGACTGCCGAATCACTGGGTGTCACAGGAAAACTTGTGAGAAACTCTAATGTTAATCCTTTTTTTCGAGTTTACATCTGTCGCTGCTGCACAATAATAATAATAATAATAAGTAACTAAAAATAAAGCAAAGCCCAGGAAAATAGATACACATCAAGAGAAAATCACGAAAAAGTAGAGAAATCGGTGTACTCTTGAACGGACAGGGAAGTACGTCTAACGCGCTCTAACGACAAACCCTGGCCATAGAGAGAGCATGGCTGTACGAAGCCAAAAATGCTCGGAACTGTCCCGGTCTCCACCTCATTCAACTTCTGACAGCCACCACGCAACGATGGTCAATCCGAAAGAAGGTAAGTTTGCGTGTTATTGCTGTGAAGTGGGACTCTATCCCAGGCGTAGTCGTCCTGACGAAAGAATAGTTTGTCGATTGCAAGGGATGGGGGAACAGTTTTTTTCTAGTCAGTCGGACCATACCAGAAATGCACTACAATCCCTTTGGGGGATACAAGTTCGAAATCACAACGCGGCTTTTACTTAAATTTATATGTCATAGAACCAACTGAGCAGCAGTGGCTGGCCCTGCTGGACTCGGTCAGCCGGTGGAGAGTCATGCTGGGGGACTTCAGCGGGCAGGGTGCGGGGGCTGCAGGTGTGGCATGATAATCGTACCCTATGTTGGGGATGCCCCCGGGGGCACACCAATCACGTGACGATCATGCCCCCCCAGGGACGGGGCACAACCATCACGTGATGAATATGCCCCCCCTCAAGGAGGGCACAATCATCACGTGATAGATATGCCCCCCTTCAAGGGGGGGGGCACAACTGTCACGTGATGAATGTGCCCCCTTGAGGGGGCCCAATCATCACGTGATGGATGTGCCTCGCAAGGAAGGGGGCATATGTATCACGTGATGAATGTGCCCCCTCCCTCGAAGGGGGGCGCGATGATCACGTTATGAATGTGCCCCCTTCCTCGAAGGGGGGCACGATGATCACGTTATGAATGTGCTCCCTTCCGCGAAGGGGGGCACGATGATCACGTTATGAATGTGCCCCCTTCCGCGAAGGGGGGTAAAACGATCACGGAATTATTATGCCCCCTTCCTCCAAGGGGGCATAACGATCACGGGATGAATATGCCTCCCATGAAAGCAAAGCTATCACGAAATGAATCTGCCCCCCCTGGAAAGGGGGGCAAAACGATCACGGGATGAATGTGCCCCCCACGAAAGGGGGGCAAAACGATCACGGAATGTGTTATTCCCGTATACAGTGTGAAAAACGGTGCGTTAAAGATATGCAAAGTCGATCGATCGTAAGGGCAAGTAGGCGGCAGTCAACAATTTCGCGAATGCATGACTCCGTTTGAATATCGTGTGGCGTCAACGATGCAATGCGGTCTGGCTTGACTTGCTCGGCTCGATACGGCCAGCCCTGCCATCCCTCTTTGCAGGTACGACTTTTGGCTGCGGCCAACGGACGATTACACGATGATTATGCCACTTACCACAGGCTTTACAACATATGAAAGAAATGGTGTCATTAAGTCACTATGTGTGGCGTCTGAGCGATTATAGCGCAATTAATTACGAGTAATTGAAGCAGTTTGCAGAAAGAGAGTGTATTTTTTCATATTTTTTTTAAAATAAAAGTAACGACCAGTGGCTTTATCTGTTCTTAAGGAAGTTCATAAAACAAAATGTAAGAGTCACCCCTGAAAGCTCTTGTGGCAGTTATTGATGTTACCTGTAACCAAACATTGAATTGCGCATCCATCGTAAATTGAATATTTAATGATTTCATGAAATACCTCTTCGTCATTGAAGGGATAAAATCTTTCTCCAACTTTAACTGTGGACACATAATGTCCACTCTCTATTCTTTTGCCTCGACTAAGGTGTCTAATGCTTCCTAAAAATTTGTAAATAGAATCAGAGTACTTAAGACTGCCTTCTGACTCTGCAAGTACTCTCTTTACTGAAAGAATGGGGCTCTCCCTGACCGAAGCTTTGATTTTTGTGTTAAGTACGGTAAACCTGCAACGATCGCAATAGAAAATAAGTTCTGCACAATTAATAGAAACGTAAAGTTAATCAAACCCAACCTTTTCAGTTGCAGTATCAGTACTTTTGGTGGTTTCAGCAGGGACATTTTTTTACTGAGCCCTTGAAATTTACAATTCTTGCACGTCATGTCGACAATTTCTTCTTTGAAAAATTCATCAAAGCATTCCTCCAAGGTTTTTCCAAAAACTGATAGACTGAGAATGGTAAATGGGCTCATGGTAACAGAGGCATTTGAACACCTTCCACAGGTAACTGAAAATATTTTTATGAAAACGGTTAGAAGCAGACGCGGTCGGGTGAAATGGTCTATAAGAGGGCGATAGGCCAAGTGTCAACCTACTGTAGGACCACGGTGTAGAGAGATACGGTGGCGGCACGAGCTGGCCTTTCCCATAGTAGCCGCTGAAGCAAATCCTGGGATGGATTCTACTTACCTGCCCGTCCGCCGCAGCGCGGCGGTCGAGTGAGGGTAAACTCAAGGGCCGGTCCCGCCTACCTGCGGTCTGGGGTGTTAATCCCCACAGCCGGCGCTCCCGACTCAGCTTAGCAAGAGTAGGCTCAGCATCACAGCCGGGCGGCGGTGGGTGGGGAGCGGGCGGGAAGTTTGAAGGAATAAGGTGGGTAGGGGGGCAGGGCGGGACTGTGCAAGCAGTGCGTTTGATTCGTTTTTTTAAATGAGTGTATGATTTGTTTTGTTGTGCTTGTCATGCATTCGTGTTGAAGGGGATTCTAATCTTACATTGAGTTGTAGTGTCTTCTCTGTTTTATTTCATTTAAAATCATGCTTGCCGTGAAATTTTCGCCATGTTCCTTTTTACTCGTCTGCTGTCAGCCACTGCCCTGTCTGACTCCACGCACACGAAGTGCATTCGAGTATTTAAGTAGAAGGTTATGATGCTGGTGGTCAGCCCGCGCTGGTGTAGATCACAGCCAACCAAGTCCAGTCCCCCATGTGAACTTAGCAGTTCATGCAAAACTGTGAATATGAGGGTTCCATGGACCCCACATCCAGATGCGACGGTCAGAACTGCCTCCTCCAGCTGTAAAAGTTGGGGCACTTTGTCAGTTCATCATTTCAGCCTGCGCTTGTTTGTTTATTTATTTATTTATTTATTTATTTATTTATTTATTTATTGACGACGCACACGCGGCCCATGCTTGACGTGTGCACTGTGCACCCTGTTCGCGCTGGAGCGTAACCTGACCAACGGCTACAATAGCTACTTGTTTCGAATTTCCCGCCCGCTCCCCACCCGCCGCCGCGCGGCTGTGATGCTGAGCCTACTCTTGCTAAACTGAGTCGGGAGCGCCGGCTGTGGGGATTAACACCCCAGACCGCAGGTAGGCGGGACCGGCCCTCGAGTTTACCCTCACTCGACCGCCGCGCTGCGGCGGACGGGCAGGTAAGTAGAATCCGTCCCAGATCTTGCTTCAGCGCAGGTAGGCTCGAGCCGCCACCGTATCTCTCTACACCGTGTGTAGGACCTTGGTCGAAGACGTCTTTTGCTTTCCCATCAACACGAAATCAGTGCCATCTATCAACACCCCATTCGAACGCGCGCGCTCCCTCTCTCCTTTTCTTCCCAGCCGCGCAATATTTTCGTTAACAACTTAAACGAACCCAAAAGAAAATTTTACAACAGTAGGTGTTGTATAGCCGACGTCTCAGACACGTATGGCTGTCTTTATCGCACTCGCGAGGAAGGTCGTTTCCCAAGGGTATTCACCTTCTAAAAGATGTATGCATTGTAATACGTAACACGTTCCGTAATCAAACATGGTTCGAAATGTAAGGAGCTTTTGTACAGTAATCGAACTGCTGTGCGGCCGACGAGGTTTGGACCGTAACTTGCACCCTTTAGAGAAACGTCACCTAACGATAGGGGACCGTGCACCAATAACGTTACTCGTTAAAGAATTTTTTGGGGGGGGGTGTGGGGGTGTGGGGAGGGGGCTTGGACGGGGATTGCTCGGATGTGACGAGATGTGAATGGGGAATACTGTGAGAAAAACCGTTCCTCATACAACTAAACAACGGTTTTGAATTAACGGTTTACGGCTTTCGTTGCCGTACATCACTAATTTATCCTATATCGGGTACAATTTTAGTACAATATTTTATCGTACTTCCAAATAACGGTAGAAAATTGTAGTTAAATTGTAGTTTTTTCTCACAGGGGAGGGGTCCCCTTGTGCTATATTTTGCTAAAATCTCCCCGAAATCGCCTTAATCCGCTGAAAAAACGATAGGATTTCACAGTGCCGCTCTGCGCGTTCACCGCCCGGATGCGGATGCCACACAGCACTGCTGCCCCGCGCGAATCAAAAGGAGTTTTCGTACCGGGTGTTTCTAAGAATGTGTAACATTGTGGCGGGAATGCATACTCGCCAGCGCTACAAAAGCCATGGCGCCTTACGGACGATTGGGCAGGCAAATCCGCAACACATTTACACATTCAAACATACGACTGGTGTACGAAGCATGCAGTTTCCTCCATATTCCCCCAAAAATACGTCACGGAGGAGTGGGGGTTGGTGAATGTCACAAGATCGTCGGGAGGAACTCACACTGTAAAAGTTTTGCCCTCCTTTCGTGGGGGGGGCATATTCATCCCGTGATCGTTATGCCCCCTTGGAGGAAGGGGGCATATTCATCCCGTGAGCGTTGAACCCCCCCCCCCCCCCTTTCCAGGGGGGCATATTCATACCGTGATCATTACGCCCCCTTTCCAGGGGGGCATATTCATTTCGTGATAGCTTTGCCCCCCCCCCTTTCATGGCAGGCATATTCATATTCATCCCGTGATCGTTATGCCCCATTGGAGGAAGGGGGCATAATAATTCCGTGATCGTTTTACCCCCCTTCGCGGAAGGGGGCACATTTATGACGTGATCATTGTGCCCCCCTTCGAGGAAGGGGGCACATTCATCACGTGATCATCATGCCCCCCCTTCGAGGGAGGGGGCACATTCATAACGTGATCATCATGCCCCCCCTTCGAGGGAGGGGGCACATTTATCACGTGATAGATATGCCCCCTTCCTTGGGAGGCACATCCATCACGTGATGATTGGGACCCCTCAAGGGGGGCACATTCATCACGTGACAGTTGTGCGAGGGGTACATCACCTCGAAAAGTCAGTGTACAGGGCGAAAAAAAGTCACATTTTAGTCACGTTTTAGTCACTTTTAGTCAATTTAGTCACCTCCAGTCACTTCAGTCATTCAGTTAATAAGTCACAAAAAGTCTTAAAATATTGAGTATTTTACGTCCATTGTGTGACTCGTTCTCATACTTCTGCTACACAAATGCTCATTTGTCAACAATAAAGGTATCAGTCACACCCAGTTTTTAAAAAAATCGCTTCTAGTCAAAATTTAGTCACTTTCAATCTTGATTAGCCATTTCCAATCTTATAGTCGATCGCACCGGCGACAAAGCAGCCCAAATTTCGTTGTTTTTAGTCACTTCTTTTTGAAGGAAAAGTCAAAATTTAGTCAAAATTTAGTCAGTTTTAGTCAGCAAATCAATTCTAGTCCATTGACTTTTTAGTCAGTGTACACCCAATATCGAGGTGAGGTACCCCTCGCAGTTGTGCCCCCCTTGAAAGGGGGCATATCTATCACGTGATGATTGTACCCCCTTGAGGGGGGGCATATTCATCACGTGATGGTTGTGCCCCGACCCTGGGGGGGCATGATCGTCACGTGATAGGTGTGCCCCCCGGCACGAATACCATGGGGGTATAATCATCACCTCACAGGCATAAGCCAATCGGCGTAAAGGAGGAAACAAATCAGAAAACAACACTTTTCTTCTTTGGATCCGGTTTGAACGGAGTGAAATACCCTATTATGGTCGCAAGTGAGCCACCGGCTGAATCACATGGGCGGGGGGTTCAAGTCGGCTGAGAACTGGAAGGAAGTAAGTACACGAATGCGTCTGAATTCTACAATGTGTGGACCGAGGGGTGACCGACCCTTAAATACTGGGTACGCGGACCCTATAGTACCGTATAATACCTATAATATTCGATAATACCTATATTTTATAATATCTATAATGTTCTATAATACGTATAATATTTTATAATACCTATAATATTCGCGTATAATACACTGCAATATCCGAAAGTTAAACCTTTCCAAATCAAGAAATCGCTAGAAAACAGTAGACTAGTGCTGCCTTTGACGTGGAGTACCGTTATCTTTCTCCCGTTGATACCCCGCGAGCCCGTTGCCAAGTCGTCTGCAGTCGTGCAACACAGGTGCTGGGAGGGAACTCCGGCTCGCTCCGGCGGACGTAGGTCACAAGCGCTACAGATCACAGGCGCTACGGGTCACAAGCGCTACAGCTCGCTAGCGCTACGGGTCACAAGCGCTACAGATCACAAGCGCTACAGATCACAAGCGCTACTGCATGCTAGCGCTACGGTTCGCTAGCGCAACGGGTCACAAGCGCTACAGCTCACAAGCGCTACAGCTCGCTAGCGCTACGGCTCGCTAGCGCTACGGGTCACAAGCGCTACAGCGAGAATCCGACCGTTAGGTGGAGCCGACTATTGACGGGGTCTCGGGCGAGAACGATCTATTGATCTCAGTGCGTATGAGAAATAAATTGCTCCGTTCGAGTCTCTCCCATCTCCCATCTCTCTCTCTCTCTCTCTCTCTCTCTCTCTCTCTCTCTCTCTCTCTCTCTCTCCGAGGCCTCCGAGGCCGAGGCCGGCGCGTCTGCGGTGAAACTGCGTGAAATTCAGTTTGTTGTTTCTAGTAAACCCTCGCAATGTTTATTTTCATAGCTGCAAAATGATTATGAGATCACTGGCAACGACGAATTGAGCGAAACTTGACAACTTACCACGAAGTACTCCGATTCCCACTGAAACCTATAGAAATCATAATGATGATTTGTTCTTTGAGTTAGGACAATAAATAGAGGCGGCTATTGACTGTAAGAGCTAATATAACAACAAAGGGTGCAGGACAGGTACCCGACCCGCCTCGGCCTTGGACAGAGAGGAGACTCCAACGGAGCAATTTATTCAATAGATCGTTCTCGCCCAAAACTCCGTCAATAGTCGGCTCCGCCTAACGGTCGGATTCTCGCTGTAGCGCTTGTGACCCGTAGCGCTTGCGAGCCGTAGCGCTAGCGAGCTGTAGCGCTTGTGAGCTGTAGCGCTTGTGACCCGTAGCGCTAGTGAACCGTAGCGCTAGCGAGCTGTAGCGCTTGTGATCTATAGCGCTAGCGAGTTGTAGCGTTTGTGACCCGTAGCGCTTGTGATCTGTAGCGCTTGCGAGCCACTCCCGCTCCGGCTCGGCTCAAAACGAAGAGACCCCGGATCGTCCGGTGATGGCCCTTCGCTGACAAGATTCATTTGACAGTCGGTTGTTCTGAGGAAGGTAAGCATTTTGGGGCCTTGTCTTCTCTGCTTTGAAAAGTTAGGGCAATAGTAGACTACTTTATTGATCCATAAGAGGAATAATATTTCTCAGAATTTTATTTGTGAAAGTGATTGCATACACTTGTGTCATGCACATGTGTTTTAGTTGTCAGCAACCTACACGACATTAAGTAGTATTAACTATGTGAATGTGTAGATATTTACGAAGCTTCTCTGGCTTCACCAATACTATATTGTTTATCAGCATTCCTTTCAAACATCTAATGTTTGTCTTTTTCAGTTTCAGTGTTTCCAGAGGCCAGTCTGCCTGTTGGAGAGTAGAGTTCTATCTTCTTTCCTGTTGATCGACCCCATCAGTCATGCCAGTTGTCGATGTAAGTTCTACACTTATTTAATTTTTGTCTGAGAAGGAAACTTTTGAAACGTCTTAGAAATTAAAATTGTGTATCATTACTTCATTGTGTTTTTCATATCTTTAAATCATGGCACATTTTTGATCTGTTGTCACTAAATAGAAAGCAAAATATTAGTAAATAAACACAATTTGTTTTATTAGAAGTTGTGAAAACTTTAGGGAGGCACTTCTCATTACATTGTTTAATTATATTGCAGATCTCTGGTGATACACTCTGAAAGGAAATTGAAGAAAGATGTGGTCGATGTATAGATGATTCTCTGAAACAAATTTTAAGATTAACAGATCTGGACATCTGGAAAGATGACGAGAGAATATTTTCCACTAAGTAAGACTAGTAATGCATCTGAGCCCCTTGCGTTGATTCATGCTGATCTGTTTGGAGTTTGGACCCATGAAGGTAGCATCCTATGGTGGGGCAAGATTCATATTTCTTCTCATGGATGATTTCAGCAGGAAGATTTTCTGTTTTCCAATGAAGAAGAAATCTGATGTTGCTGGGATATTAGTTGTCTTTCAGAAATTGGTAGAGAACCAGAAGTCAGGATTTACCATCAAGAAGGTTCGTTCAGACAACGGTGGAGAATTTGTTGATCAGTGCCTGGGGCAGATCTCTGCTGATTCTGGATTTATTCACCAAAAACTACTTCGCCTCAGACACCAGAGCAGAATGGCTCAATTGAGGGGGCAAATCGCACTATAATTGAGATGGCTTCTGGTTTGCTTATTGACTCTGGAAGAGATTTCAGGTTGTGGGCAGAAGCTGTCTGTACTGCGGTATATGTGAGGAACCGTTCACCATCAACTGCACTGGCTGGAAAGATACCTGAAGAAATGTGGGAGTGGTGACACTGCCAATTATGCTGAATTTAAAGTGTTTGGTTGTAACGCTGTTGTCTACATTCCTTCAGGAGACAGGAAAAAGATGGAAGAGAAAGGCAAAGAAATGATATTTGTTGGGTACGCAGAAGGATCGAAGGCCTATAGATTCGTTGATCCCAAGAGTCAAGGTGGGAAAGTCACCAAGTCTTGTCACGCAAAATTCTACGAAGATCAAGTGGCTGAGCATCAGGATGTGAGTAATGTTTCTCACCCCGTTGTGATTGATGAGAATATCACTGTTAATGAAGAATTTGCAGAGCCAATTATTGAGGAAGAGCAACCTGCACAGCAGCCTCCCCCAGCCAGGGTCACCCGCATCAGAATTCCAAAACGAGACCCGGACATGGTGTACTACACGGATAAAGGCAACAAGCAGGATCAAGCTTTGACAGCATTTGAACTCTTCTCTGATGACCCCGGCACTGTGAAGGAAGCGCTGAGCAGAGCAGACGCTAATGAATGGTCTCGTGCCATGGAAGAGGAGCTATCTTCTCCCAAGGCTAACAACACCTGGGTTGTGAGTACTCCGCCGCCTGCGTCTTGTAAGCCTAAAATTTCCACCAAGTGGGAGCAAGAATGCTAGTGGTGAACCAATAAGACACAAGGCCAGGTTAGTGGCTAGGGGTTACAACCAGGTCCAAGGAACTGATAACTTTGAGACCTTCTCGCCTACAATCAAGCATTCAAGCATCCGACTCTTGTTTTCCCTTGCTGCAAGAAATGGTTGGCTGATTGATCACGTAGACATCAAAACTGCGTTTCTACAGGGAAAACTCGAAGAAGATGAATTTATTAGACTGCCAGATGTAAATATATGCAAGCCAATAAAAGCAATTTATGGTTTAAAACAGGCGTCGCGGACCTGGTACAAGACGCTGCAGAAGGCACTGGAAAAAAAATGGGATTCAGAAGTTGTACCAAGGAACCCTTCCCCTCGTAAAAAGAAGTTATAAAAAGTTATAATTTTTTATTAATTTTTTATTGGCTGAGCGATAGCGAAGCCTATTACGCCACTGGAGTGCTAAAAAAGTTCAATGTCCGTGTGTCTGTCTGTGTGTCTGTCTGTCTGTCTGTGTGTCTGTCTGTCTGTGTGTCTGTCTGTGTGTCTGTTCGCACGATAACTCGAGAACGAGTCAAGATATCGACCTGAAATTTTACTGTAGCTTCTTGGCCTAAAAAGCTCGGACGAGTTCAAATATGAACACTCTAGCTCAAAAATAAACCCTGCTAAAAATTTATTTATATTTTTTAAAAAAATTGGATTTTAAATATTACAAAATTTTATGGTGTCCTAAGCTGTATCTCGGCGAGTTGCGACCCTTTGGGCGAAAATTTCGACCGTTTTGCTCTATCTCTTACTGTTTAGCCGCTACAGCGGTAAATGTGGACGAAAAGTCGTCAAAATACATGTTGGGTGTCGTTTTCAGGGTAATCTGTTGAGATGCGATCCTTGGGGCAAAAATTTTGTCTGTTTGGCTCTGCGGGAAAGGGTTTTGGGGCTCGGGCCCTTCGCGTAAAAATTGGAAAATTGGTTACATAATGAAAAGAGGCGAGCGGGGGTCCAGGGGGCGGTAGCCCCCTGGCCTATTTTAAATAAAGAAAAGCGGGGGTCCAGGGGGCGGCAGCCCCCTGGCTTAAATGAGTAAATCTCAAATCATGCAGGCTCGTAATAAAGAAAAGCGGGGGTCCAGGGGGCGGCAGCCCCCTGGCTGAAATGAGTAAATCATAAACCATGCAGGCTCAAAAGCGGGGGTCCAGGGGGCGGCAGCCCCCTGGCTAAAACGAGTAAATCTTAAATCATGCAGGCTCGCCAGCGCCGCAGGCCTAGGTAGATGTACGCAGGCCCGTCGCAGCGTAACAGTGTTTCGCGATCTATCGCGAAGCCTGTTACGAGAGACGGTGTCTGGCGTACATCTACCTAGTAGATGTAACCCATTAGTTTAACGTTAATTGCCGCTTTCGCTTATTTTGAGACTGACATAGCACAGACACAAAACAGAAGTAAAGTAGAACACCTCTAATGAATGAGTGTTAAGTCTACTAGACAGACAAGCCCTCGGGTTGATTGCTGAGCTCGGCAATATCTGTAGATTACAGTGAGATGTTTATGTATAATAATAATAATAATTCGCTGAGCGATAGCGAAGCCTATTACGCCACTGGAGTGCTAAAAAAGTTCAATGCCCGTCTGTCTGTCTGTCTGTCTGTCTGTCTGTCTGTCTGTCTGTCTGTCTGTCTGTGTGTCTGTGTGTCTGTCTGTGTGTCTGTTCGCACGATAACTCGAGAACGAGTTAAGATATCGACCTGAAATTTTTACTGTAGCTTCTTGGCCTAAAAAGCTCGGACGAGTTCAAATATGAACACTCTAGCTCAAACATCGACCCTGCTAAAAATTGATTTTAATTTTTTTAAAAAATAGATTTTTAAAATTATAAAATTTTATGGTGTCGAGAGGGGTATCTCGGCGAGTTGCGAACCTCTGGGCGAAAATTTCGTCCGTTTTGCTCTATCTCTTACTGTTTAGCCGCTACAGCGGTAAATGTGGACGAAAAGTCGTCAAAATGCATGTTGGAGGTCGTTTTCAGGGTAATCTGTCGAGATGCGATCCTTGGGGAAAAAATTTTGTCTGTTTGGCAGCCTCCTTGCCCTTTTTTTAAATAAAGAAAAGCGGGGGTCCAGGGGGCGGCAGCCCCCTGGTTTAAATGAGTAAATCTCAAATCATGCAGGCTCGTAATAAAGAAAAGCGGGGGTCCAGGGGGCGGCAGCCCCCTGGGTTAAATGAGTAAATCTTAAACCTTGCAGGCTCGTAAAAAAAAAGAAAAGAAAAAAAAAGCGGGGGTCCAGGGGGCGGCAGCCCCCTGGCTAAAACGAGTAAATCTTAAATCATGCAGGCTCGACAGCGCCGCAGGCCTAGGTAGATGTCCGCAGGCCCGTCGCAGCGTAGCAGTGTTTCGCGATCTACCCGGGTGGAAGGATCTCGATTTGGACTGTAGTTTAAACTGCACTACCCAAACTGTAGCTGTGAACTGCTACCTAAAACTCTGAACTAAATAATGTTTTTCTGCAAACACTAACTCATATCCTTTTCTGTAGTTGAAACTATACAATGACGGCAATTTTACTGGTTTTACATTTATAATGTTGGCTGCAGTTTGTGAAAGTAGTTGGAACTATAGTTGCATGTACAATCGTAGAAAGGATATTTTACTGTTTAGAAAATCATACTAGCTAGAGTCCTTGACTACGCATAAACACGACTAAAAAGTTGAAAAATACTACGTTTTGGAGTATACTTTTGGCTTCAACTCGTATAAGCAGCTACTTCTACACTTATATCGCAAAAGCACTCTTCTTATTTATAAAGTAAAGATAGTAATTTATTTTGCAGTTAGTGAGTGTGAATATGTTTGCACTTAACTTATCAATCGACTCCATGTGACACTGTGAAAAATATCCTTGTAAATTTACAACATATTTTGTAAATCAAAATTACAAAATATGTCGTAAATTTACGACAGCCCATTCTTGCTCGTCGGTCAATTCCAAGTCGATAGGGAGTGCTTGTAAATTTACAATTTCAAATTGTAATTTTACGACTTTTATCATGGAAAATTTTCCCGTAACCCTTACGAGTATTTTTCACAGTGGACAACGCACATGTTGTGTGTTCTCTAGAATTCGTGTTGTTCAAGGTGAGGCGATGTTGTAGAGTTTACTTTTGTGGGGCAATCTTTCCTTCTAGCCTCAGTTGCAACTACAATGACTTTGTACCTGATCCTGATCTGTGAGGTTTCACGTCCCGTAGGCACCCTACGTACGGGGATTCTACCCATCTCGAACTTGCCAAACAGCCGGTGGTTTTTCCATATTTCCACGTCACTGGGGCTGCCCCGGCCCCCGGCCCGGCTACCCTTGTCCTTTGGTGGGGTCCTGCAGCAGTCAGGCTACTATCCAGGTACTTGACCGAGATTCCCGGTTAAGAAATCGCTAACAACCGAAGTTTAGATTTTTGGGGTATGAAACAAGGAGGCGGGGCCGAGAAAGGAACATGTTTAGTCAGAAAACAAACAAAGATAAGAAATCCAACAGGAGCCACAGTTACATGGCAAACAAACTGGAGTTAAACTGTAGTTAGACCAGTAGGCCGGCTGGCTGAGACCCTTGGCATGACACCATGTTGCTGCGATACCAAGCTATGGTGTCCCAGTGGCTGAGTGGTCAGCATGACGGGCTACCAGCTCCGAGGTCCGGGGTTCAACTCCAGCCATCAGCCGCTCAAACGTCATCATCAAAAGGTAAGAAAACATGCAACAATGAAGTAAAATGTGAAATAATATACTAAGGCGGAAGGCGCTTCAGAAGAAAGGAAAAGAAGAGGAAGAAGTTTTCTTTTTTAAAAAATTTGAACTCTACTTTATGAGCATATAACAATGGGGCTTTATGCATAGTCCGAAAAAGAAACAATGTGCAACTGAACTAAGTTTGAACTACAAACTCAATCTAAAGACACACTGCATATGTAAACTATAGTTTAACTGCAAACGGTCCGAACTTGTTGCATTTGGACTATAGTCAAGCTGTAGTTTAACTTCAAAAATCTGCAAATAGTCTTCACTTTTCTGCAGTTCAACTACTTTTCAACCGCACATGTTATTTAATAGTTTGACTATCGTTACTTTGTAAAATTTAAGTGCATCTATGAGTAAGTATTATCTGTAACTGCAGTACATGTAAATTGAGGTCGGACTACAACAAGAATTTCAGTTGGTTTATTGTTAGCTTTTACATTTCAAAGTGGAGATCCTTCCCCCCGGGTATCGCGAATAGAAGCCTGTTACGAGAGACGGTGTCTGGCGTACATCTACCTAGTAAAGAAAAGCGGGGGTCCAGGGGGCGGCAGCCCCCTGGCTTAAATGAGTAAATCTTGAATCATGCAGGCTCGCCAGCGCCGCGGGCCTAGGTAGATGTACGCAGGCCCGTCGCAGCGAAACAGTGTTTCGCGAGATATCGCGAAGCCTGTTACGGGAGACGGTGTCTGGCGTACATCTACCTAGTATATTTCTTATAAAAGGCCTACTTTTTTATTACTTTCTCTGTGCGCGTTATTACTTTTTATTACTATATATAAAGACCTCCAGTCTGTGTAATAACATATTAATAACATTTTATAATTGAGTCACTTTCTCTTGACTGTTATAAAAGCGTAATAACTTCCTTTAACATCCTGTCAAGTGAATGTTTATAAAAGTGTTGTATTTTGTAACATGTTATGATAATTTTATAATAGTTTTATAACATGTCATGATAGTTTTATAACAAGTTATGATAGTTTTATAACATACTTATAAAAGTCTTACAAGGTGTACTTAAAGAACTATCAGAGCAGTTCGTTTTATAACATGTTATAAGATCTAAAAGTTTCCTTATAACATGTAACAAAAATCGTCTTCATATAAACACCAACTCAGCTAAATGTTACATGTTATAAAAGCCTTATTACATGTTATTACTTTGTAACAACATGATATAATCGTGGCTTGAGCTCGGACAATAACATTGGTTGCTGCCGCTGCCTTCTTCACCAGATCTCCGTAGTCTAGTGGTTAAGGGTGCGGAGCAATGATCCCTAGGTTCGAGGTTCGAAACCAGGTAGGAACTACGGTAATCTGCAGTGTACGAGTTGTATAGAAGGCAGTCAGACTGCAAGACGAGAAGTGGGAGTGGGACGAAGTGAAAGAAACCTAGGGCGTTCAAGAAGGTAGTTCAGTTTTTAATGAAAGGTTCAATTTTTATAAAATCTTACTTTTAAACGCTGTTATAACAGTTTGTAACAGCGTTTATAACTGGGTAATTACTGGGTAATTACTGGGTAATTACTGAGTAATTACTGAGTAATAACTGAGTAATAACTGAGTAATAAATGCATAATAACATGTAATAAGAGGCCTTTTATAAGAAAGTAATAAGTTTCAAATTAAGTTTTTATAACATTTTCATAAAATGTTATAAAGGCCATTTTACGAGGGTCCTATTCTACAAGCACGAAGGTGATACCATTATCATATTGACAGTATATGTTGATGACATCCTTCTTTTTACCAGTTCACGGAGCCATATGGAAGCCACCAAGAGCAAACTTGCTGAGGAATTCGACTGCAAAGACTTGGGGCCAGTCAGCGACTACCTTGGTGTCAGAATCAGTCGAGATGAGGTTGCAAGCAAGATCACCCTTGATCAACAAGCCTACCTGGAGCAAGTCATTCAGCGTTTTGGGATGGGTGACTGTAATCCATGCTCAACTCCACTTCCTGGTGATCAGAAGATGCCTCCAGGAGAAAAGAAAAGTACTTGCGACAAACCTTATCCGGCTACTTGGCTGTGTTCACCAGGCGTGCTTTGATGCACGTTGTGTCTTTACTTAGCCAATTCAACAATTGCTATGGAGATGCTCATTGGAGCCTAGCAAGAAGAGTGTTGAGGTATTTGAAGGGATCTGCAGAGTGCAAGTTAACTTTTTCTAAGCATGGTGATTTCTCCTGTCTCGCAGACGCAGATTGGGCTAACTCGAAGGAAGATAGGAGGTCGTTTAGTGGATTTGCCATTCTTCTTGGTGAGAAGCTGTGTCCTGTGCTTCCAAGAAGCAAACTTCAGTTGCACTGAGAACTTGTGAGGCAGAATAGGGTATTTCACCCCGTTCAAACCGGATCCAAAGAAGAAAAGTATTGCTTCCTGATTTGTTTCCTCCTTGACGCTGATTGGCTGATGCTGTCGAAGTTCTCGGACCGACCGCCAGGTCTGCGACCGCCCTAGTGGCGTGCCCGAGAACTTCGTTGGCATAAGCCAATCGGATACATAATATACTTACAATTCAGCGGGAATTCATTCTTTTTTTTTCCTCTCTCTTCAGGGCAGAGTTCAGGAACGGCCAGCAGCCAGCTCTTCTAAATCTGTGCCCGACGATAGTGATCCTGATAATGATTTCGATGATCGCCCTGGCCCGTCCAAGTCCAGACCTCTGACGGAACTGCAGAAAGACAGCACACATGTTAGTATTTTAATCAACTCTTCACGCATTTACTTTTTTTTACCGACAAACTTGGTGATTCTATTTTTATAATTGTAGAATTACGAAGCTTGTCCATTCTGTGCTCACTATTCCCAGTGGAAAGCCAAGTTAAAAAAGCATATTTACCGTTTTCATGCCAATGAGGCGAATATTTTGGGACGGGAAAAACTTGAGACAGTGATGTTCTGGAAGTCTAAACGGGGCATTAGGAGAATCAGTCACAGCAAAGTTCACGGTTTGGTTCAGGAAGAGCTCAAATTGGGCTCTTATTTTAGCGAATCTAGGCTTTACGATTTTTTAAAAGTGGCCTTTTCCACTTGTTTGGTAAAAGTCGCTGATGATCATAATAAATAAATAAACATTTCAACTCAAACATAACTCCTTTTTTTCGACCTCCTTTATTTTCAAACACAGTTTTTAAACATTCAAATCCACCTTCTTAGATTTCTCAAGTATTTGCAGAGTTGAACATTTTTTCCGCTCATGTTTTTCAGGCATTTCGATTGCTATCTATGCGCTTTTGTTCTGTATGAGTGTAATGTTATGTTGTATAGTATTTAGGTCAAGTGATGTGTAGCAACGAGTATTTAATCAATTCATATTCATCATCTTCTTGTTGCTGTGTTTCTTCTGCTTTCTTAGAGTGCTTAAAATCATTTTTTATTAATTCAACCAAAAGCTTTAATGTATTAAAACTTTTATGTCTACTTTGGCAAGGCAACCGGAATATCGCTCATCGAACGCAAATAGCTCACTAGATCTGCAATTTCTTGTGAATTGGAAATGCCTGCAAGGAAAAGATCGATTGTTGAGACTGTTTTCGACTCCTTGAAAAACAAATTTGAGATTGAGCACACAAGACACAGATCGCCAACAAATTTCCCAATTCATGTTTTTTCTGTTCTGATTTCCTACTCCATTCAGTCCAAAAAGCCTTCTATTTATATGCCTTTCTTTATCCACTAATCCATAACCTTGAATGTGGAAGAAATAAAAGAAATTATGTACGAAAATCTCGATGTAAAAACAGTTGACGTTATAGTGATAGATTCTCTTTTTGATTATAGGAGTATGGTCTCTTTTCTGAAAAATGATGTACACGCGTCGTGTACATAAGATGCTTAAAAGTTATGGACACGCTGAAACGCGTGGATAGACAACAGATTCTGTTATGCGCACGCGGGAAATTCAAATACTATTCAGCAGAACAAGAAGGGCTCTCTGCATGAGAGCACAAATTTACTCTCATGCAGCGTGTAAGCTGCCCGATACTGAAGTGTATCATCTGCTAAAAACTCGTGTGAGAGAGTATAAAATGGGGCTGCTAGGACAGTGGCGCCAGTGCCGCTGGCGCGCCCTGGCCCCTTGGAGGTAGTCAACCCATTCGAGTGCTGGTGCCGCCAGTGGTGCCGGTTGGTGCCTAGGAGGTAGGCAACCCATCCAGCACCCTCCAAATACGGCGCGAAATGAAAAATGGTGGGATGGGGTGGGATTTCAACCCGCGCCAGTAGGATCATCCGCCTTCCCAGCCTACCACTTAGACCACTCGGCTATGCGGACAACTGTTGGCTACCTTGCACTCGGCGGCATGTTGTGCGAATGTGGGATGTGCACGCAACCCCACCCCCACCCACTGCGCTCAGCGCCGCGTGGCGTCCGGCGGCGGCGGTGGCTCGCCTGCGTGCGGCGCGGCCCCAGGAGGGGTGCTCTTGAAATGTGAACGGCCGGGAACTGTGAGCGGAAATGGAATGGCGTGAACGAACCGGGACCGGGAAGCGGGAACTGCGAAACGATTTCAGAGTTCACGGAGAAGGAGATCTTCCGTTTGCGGAGTGAGCGACGTGAAACGTGAACCGCGAACTGGGAACTGGGAACTTGAACTGGAAGTTGAACTTGAAATACGAACGGAGCGGAGGAGGGAAGGATTTCGTGGACGCATCGTCATTATTTAGGTTAGAAGTGGAATTTCGCTGTTATTTTGGACACTCGCAACATGTCTAATCAGGCTGAGAAGCCAGTTCGTAATGTAACACCTGAGCAAAAAAAAATTATGCTGGACTTCATGGAGAAGCATCCAGACTTCGCTGCAGGAAGGGTCCACGCTGAACAAGGTTCCCAGTGTTTTAACAGATTGTGGGATAATTTGGCGAAACTATTGCACAAAGTGCCAAATGGTTCAATAAAAACCATCACTCAGTGGAAAGATGTAAGGATTTAATTCTGTTTGTTACGCTTCTATATATGTCTGGATGTGTTTATTTATCAAGTAGTTTATTGTCCTTGCAGGTCTGGGGTAGGATGCGGTCTAATTCCAAGGCATATGCGCTGTCCAATGGGAAGCCCAAATGTAACAGAACGGGTGGAGGAGGATGCTCTGATGAAGAAGAGCAGAATGTACCGACTGGCTACACCACTGAAGACGACTTTGTGGACCGTGTCATGAAGCTGCAGGGCTGGCACACAGTGTTTGGCATTGGAGTGGTGGATGAGTTGGATAACTCCTCCGTAAGTTCTAAGCCATGTTTCAACATTCCTAAGTCAATTAAGTGTGAGAATAGAAGCAGCTTTTCTCAATGAAATATGTCATAATCAGTCTTAATTAATCTTTCCAGGATGACGATCAGAGTAAGCCAGTAAGCCAAAGCCATCCATCCCAATGTGAAAAGAAGCTATGGAAGTACATGGGCGACAAGGATGTAGAAGCACTACATCAAATGCAGAGAAGTGTGTCTAAGCTTTCTCAGGTATATAATCTTCAAGCGTACTTTCATTAATGTATTTTATATTTAACAAGATGAGAACCTTCTTTACGATTTGTTCCAGGCTATTCAGAGACTCACCGAAGCTACAGCAACACTGCAAACTGCCTTCATTAAAGTTACTGGTCTGAGATAAATTCAATTATTTTTATGTGCCGAGTAAGTTGTCAAATAAAAGATGTAATGTGTAAAAGAACAGCTGCTATTTATTCAATTAATACAATTTCCATTAACAATATAATAGTGGATTATGAATATCAAATAAATATTAATAAGAGTAAGGCCACAAAACCAAACATGAATAAATCCCTCTAATCAAAATAATGACTAGCAAAGACAACATCATTTGACCCAATAGCAATGTCATAAAAGAATCAAAATAAGGCCATGAAAACAATAACATATTCAAAAATCAAGCACTTTTGAAACATGAGTAGTATTACAGACAAGAACAGAGAGGCTTTGTAATCCATCCGTCAAAGGCCCTGTCTTATCATTAATATAGATAGATAAAATGAATGAATTGCACCTGTATAATCAGAGGCATAGACGCTGACCTACCAAATTGCGAGTACACATATATTTCATAAATAAAAAGGAATGACTTGCACCTCTATTTATCAGAGGCATGTACGCTGACCTAATAGCGAGTACACATTTATATTTAAAAGAAACAGGTAAGCATGTCACTGAATAATAATAATAAAAAACTAGCAAAGATAGAAATGAAATTACAGCTAAATGAACAAACTTGAGTGCTATTATGACAGGGCAAAGAACATGTTAAGAATTAATCAAAATCTCAGACATTTTATAACTGAGAATCCATCCAGTTTTGACCCAATTCATTGTCATTGAGAATGTCATCCGGAATACCATCAGATGGACCTGCTGGCTGCTGCTCATGACCACTCATCTCCTCAGGTACACTCACGATACTTTGATCAAAAGTGACATTTTCAGTAGTATCAATAACAGTGACAGTGGCACTTTCAAATGCTTCTTTTAATTCCTGAATCATACGAGTGTTCTTCTCCAACGCCTGTTCAGAAAAGAAAATTGTAATATGTAAATGCAGGAAGGAAAATAGATAACAAGTGGTAGGAACTTATTGTGGGTAATCATGAGATACTCACCTCAGCAATTCGGTTAATAGAAGCACCTATTTCAGCTAAACTGTTAGAATAAGAGGAGGGAGATGCTGTGGCAGGTGCAGCAGGTGATGAACCTCTTGCTCTAGCAGGAGCAACACCAGCAGGTGAAGAACACCTTGAAAGAGGTGAGAGGGATCTCTTCTGCTTTATTGCCGAAAAGGTGGGTGATGATGCCAGAGGTGATGAACACCTTGAAAGAGGCGAAAGGGATCTTTTATTTGATAAGACCATTGGAGGGCTTGGGGTCGCAGACATTTGATTATGATTGTTATTGTGGGACTTCCAGGATGAGAGAGGCGATCGGGAACCCTGCTGCCCCAGCTCATCATCCATGTCCCCAAAAGGATTATCAGGAAAATTTTCCTTTTCATCACCCTGGACAGAACAAAAATGAAGTGGCCGTACACTATGATTATGACCCTACAATGCAGAGTTAGATGGCATGCCACTGTCATGCGACTACTCACCAAGGGGAAATCTGATGAGTACGGCGAGAATACTGCCTCCCACCCAATTAGTCTCATGATTCTATCCACATCAGGGTTCCCAGTTGTGTACTCGAATAGATCTTCAACACCGTCTGGCGAAAGCAGAATTGTACTGTCTGATTTAGCTTTTCGATTTAGCATTGCGGATGGATGATTGGTAGTCGGGTGGTTGTGTTTGGTGTTATTATATAGGTTTATATATATGCAATAGTATGGGGTTCACCATACGGACCTCAATCCGTCTAACTAAAGAGCTTAATGATTTAGCACATGCAAGATATTCATTATTTTAATTCACTTGCTTTCCAAACTTATAAAAATAAGAAGAAAAAACTATCTACCAATAAAAAGCAAGCATTTTAATCAATAACACAAATCGTTATTTCTAGGACACAGATCCCGTGCCCCTGCACGCCAACTCGCCGAAAGGGCGGTCTGCTGCTATGGCGTCCGACGAGGCCTTGCTCTTTGACTAGTTGATTGTTGAGTGATTGAATGGACGGCTACGTATGTTAGGGTGGGGGTTTTTTCATGTTTGTATATCCCACCCCCCCCCCCCCACTCCCCCCCCCTCCCCCTTTCATAAGGTGTTGCCCACCCCCCCCCCCCGCCTCACCGCCCCCCCCACTTCGGCGGAATTCATCGTATGGGTCTAGACGCTGGTATCTACCTCACCCTAATGATTTTGCTGAATATTTGAGTTTGCATATTGTGATCTTATCATATCGAGAGGTTTTCGGAATATGGGATAAGAGTCAAGCGTGTTTTTCCCTGTATTGATCGACATTCTATCCTCGAAGGGTAGATCTGCTTTGTGACATTTATCCAGAGGGGTTAATTGGGTTTTGTATTATCTTTTTGTTTTTGAAGTGTGCTGTGTTAAGGGTTCACTTGTGATGGGGCGGGTTGGGTTTGATTTTGATGGTTTGGCTGGGGTCTTTATTAATAAAATTTTTTTTTTATGAAATTGTAGAAAAATTATTTTATAAGATAAATGTATTTTCACATCATC